>JAOUZG010052918.1:118366-140305 GCA_026289955.1 Argiope argentata
AATGTGCATTCATTTGTTTTCGATGTACATTGATGATCTTCCAGAAACTGGACTGAAAAAAAAAACCCAGCAGGCGTTGTCTTCTCATATACTCTTATAAAAGCGTTGTCCTCCGAAACGCCATCATAGCATTAGCGTTCAATTGCTATGAAATATTATCCTCTGTCGAGAATAGCATTTTTATTTCCTTTATTGCGTGATCCTTGGCGAATCCAGCGATTAATCCCAGAAATGCAGTTACTAGTATTTGAAAAATTAAAATACTAAATTTCTTTTTCCCAATAATTTGATATAAAATTTACATACATAACTAAACTTGTATTCAGAAAGAATATATATATATATATACTTAATTTGGTATATCTCAGTTTATGTTTTTGAAATCGCGTTCTTAACATTTTGAGTATACGATAGGACAGTGGGATTTAGTGGCAAAATAGCCATATTTGGCCATACTGCACTAATCATTTGGTAAAGGATAAATGCATTTGTATGTAAAATTCTGTTGAACTAGAATTTCATTACAAAATTACAGCAAATTATGTGTTAAATGAAATTCTAAAAACAAGCTGCTTTTAAAAATTTAAAAAGATTTTTGTGGGGATGTTCCCCTATCAGCATTTGCAGATCCACTGTAGAAGCACTAAAAAATTGCAACAAAAAATTATCAAAGCTAGGACACTCAGTTAAAAGATGAAGAACAGTTAAAATGATTAGGCAACTAGTGCAGAAAGAAGCTCGACACAAGTTTCTGAAATTACAGACTGACAGTCAACTTTTTCTTGGGTTTGACTCGATATTGGATTGGAATCTGTAGTAGAGGTGTTAAAAATGCGTATCCAATTTTTTCAATACAACTTTTTCGAATTGTAATTATAGCCTTAACTTGAATTTTAGAAGTAGGACGGATAGATTTCCTGTGCTCCAAGTTTGATGTGATTTTTTTTAAAAAAATGATGCAATAGGTGTAGAGTAATTTAAATCTTTGAATTTATTATTTTTTTAAATCCATGATCCAATGTGTGTATGTTTTTTTTTATACTGAATGTGACAGCAAGGTTAAATAATCTGTTTGTTGGTCGAGAAAGTAGCATGATTTAAAATGTATGAAAAACATTCGAAAACCCCTTACGCATTACGTCAGTATGCGCCGTTGGTATATCTAAATTAATTCCTCGCTGTTTGTAAATGAGCCCTTTTGCTAAGCACAAAGATTTGGTTTGGTTTGTTTTTATGGCGCAAGGACCAGATATGATCATACTGCGCCAAACATTTGCCAAGCACAAAGAAATTGATGTCTTCCGTTTAAATAAATATGTTTTTATTTCATACGCATACCCCAAATACGACGTCAGCCTTGCCTTCTTCTGAAGAGTCGTTAAAAATCAAATTCGTTAAAATCAGAAATCAGAATGGCCAGGGAAGCAGTGAGAACTCTGAGGAGAGAGAGCGGCGAGTGGACTTCAGACCTTCATTACATGGCGAGGCTCGCAATGAACCACAGAAAGGAAAGGATGCTACTGGAGCGGGATTTCGAAAGTAGGATGAGAATACTGGGATTGAATAAGTTTTTTCAATTCTGGAAATGATTTTTTTAGCTGCAAGACATAATTTTAAAAAATGTGCGATCATTCGTTGTCGATGTGCATCGATCTTCCAGAAATGGGACTGGAAACAAAAAAAGCAGGAGTTGTCTTCTCCAAGGTTTCTCATATACCCTTATAAAAGCGTTATCCCCATCATAGTATCGGCGTTCCATTGCTATGAAATATCAAACTCTGTCAGGAATAGTATTTTTATTTAATTTATTTGCGTGATCCTTGGTGAATCGGGCGATTACTAGTATCTGAAAAATTATAATTCTAAATTTCTTCTGCCGAAAAAGTTGAAACAAAATTCTGATACTTAAATACACTTGTAATCAAGAAAAAAAGGGATATACTTAATACGATATGTCTTAGTTTGTGTTTTTGAAATCGCGTTCACAAGTTTCCGAGGATAGTATAGTGGAACAAGGGCCATATTTGGCCATACTGCGCTAATCGTATGGATAAAGGATAAATGCATTTGCTTTAACAAATATTTCTTGTACATTTTTGAAGGCGTTAGAACTTATTTCACTCTTCAATTAATTAGCAATTTTTTTTATCAACACGCAAAATAGGTGAAAGTCGTAAAGAATAAATTTTAAATACGATTCTTCATTACTTCATGTTTTGTTACATGCATTCTCATTTGCATTATAAACACATATATGAGCACATTTTGGCTGATAACTATCGATACAGCGCATATGAGCGCGCATTTCACTTAGGCATTTTATACCCATGCATATTGGGTGCGCATTAAAGGGAAAGAGGTGATCGCAAACATTTAAAGGGTAAAATAACATACGAATTTTTTTAATGAAGAGAACGAGTATATCTCAGATAGCGGTGAAGAGTTAATTAGACCTGTAGCAGCCACTATTAACTTAACCGGATTAAATGTAGCCGGAACTGCTGCACCACCTAGACTGGTGAGCGCAAACAGCGAAAACGTCAGTGAAGCCCAAACAACGGACATGAACACATCTCTGACTTCTCTTTGTGTTAATTTTTAAAATTATCTTGTGTTGTGTGTAACTTAACTTTTTCCAATAAATAATTGTTACACAAAACCTATTTTATTAAAAACCCCGAACATCCCACCACAACTGGCACCCAATGAAAAATAATTGCCGAGGAAGCGAAAATGAAATCATTCCGACAATCACAAGAAAAGTTTCCAGCCTCTACAACTGGCGCCCAACTGGTTTCTGCAATTATACAGTTTGATTTAAACATTTGATCCCAAAGATGATATGTCACTTTTTTTAAATTAATTTCAACGCCAAGTTAAAATTTTGAAAATGGAAAGACTCTTGGTTAGCACATTTGCTTGGTGTCCTTCCAAATGAAATGAAACAGTTGGAGGGAAAAAAGTTAATTGTAGAGAGAAATTAACAAGATGTTTAATGACAGATGGATTGCAGAGGTTGAATCCGATGGATAGGACAGAGCATTCCAGAACCGACGAATGAACGCGGAATGGAGGTCTGATGAAGCGGGACAGTTGAGATCAGTCTGGATATGAGACTGACCAAACAGATAGATAATGGAATAGTATTGTGGCCTTATCGTATTTTAGTTTTCTATGTGTACCTTGTTCCACTTCTACGCGTTAACAATATTTTGGGTTGGTTGGTTGATTGAGTTTTATTGGCGCAAGAGCCAAGTTTTGGCTAAGCTGCGCCAGACAAATGGTTAAAATAATTTCATTAGTAGTTGAAATCCACATATAAAAAACAATTTTCTATGGTTTTTATCAAATTATATGAGATATATTGTCAAAGAAACAAGATATTGGAATTAAGACGATTTAAAAATTATTAAAAAAAATCCTAGATAGAATTATAAAATCCAATGAGTTTCAAAAAATGAAAAATATTCTTGTGGGGATATGCACCCACTAAGTCTAGAAGAGTTAATGATGATGACGAAGGAAACAAATGATTACGGTGAGAAGTAAAAGAAGGACACTCTATTAAAATGTGTAAAATGGTAAAATCAACATTGCATGTTGGACATATCGGTGTTTCATTTCCGAGTAACAAATGTTTGTGGGTGAAACGAGTGTGTCCTATGCGAAGACGAGTTAAAATTTTGGGACTAAAACTGAATGTGACGACTGTCTCTGCGCTCATATAAAAGAATTCCCACGTCCTACATTGCTGCAGCATTGGGATGAGAACAGAAAGGAATCGCGGAATAAATCACAAACAGCGAGAAATCATGGTCATAGCAAAGTGGTCGTCAGAACGAAAGATCATCAGAATGGGAACCTCAGAGACTGTTTCTTCGAGACTTAATGGCATTAAGACGTTAGCATTGCTTCTGTGAAAGGAAAAGAAAGTCCCCCCTCATAGTAGGGCACTACATGGAATCGAAATTGCTTCATATTTCTGTCTGTTGTCCTGTTCCGGAGTTAATGTTTCCTGTGTGTAATTCCAATGATAACTCCTCATCTCATGCATGCGAAGGTATGACCTCATTCACAAAATCTCCAACGAGTGTTTAAAGTTGCCTCTTTTTTTGGTTTCTTTAGCAGAACCCATCGCAGCGTTTGAAAGAGGCTTTGAAGCGTCGGAGCCATCACGTGCCTCATCTCATCGGGCATCCCCGCAGCTATAACCTCGTCTTACTTCTCAGTTATCATCAGAATAAAAGAAAGAGCATCATTTATCGGAGGAAAGTTGGGTAAGGACTCTAATATGAACATCAAACAGCTCAAAGGGACAACAAAACCCTGATATCACCACTAACTTAGAGCAGCATTTATACGCAGTAGGAGAATCAAATTGGCAAACATAAAATCTGACAATATTAAAATTTTATTCGAATTATTAGCTTTTAATTTAAATCTTTAATTATAAAGGAGTCTTTTTACTGCCGAAACTTGGAGAATTGTAAAGATATTTTAGAATATCAAGAGACCCTTAAAACAGAATGAATCCTAATTTTTTAAAAACTTGTGTCCACTAAAACTTAACTCTCATGAATTCCCCTTTTGAACTTTGAATATTAAAAACGATTAAAATATAGACTATTCACAAAATTTTTTTATTTATACATTAGCTTTTAATATACAATATTTGTGTCGAATAAACAGAATTATAATGATTTATTAGCAAATACACATATTCCTGTATAGTTTTGAAGGCATTAGAACTTATTTCCCTTTTTAATTAAATTGCAAAAATATTTTGCAACTTACGCAAAATAGGCGAAAGTCGTAAAGAATACATTTTAATTACAATTCTTCATTATTCCAAAATTTGTTACATGCATTAGCTCATTTGCATAATAAACGCATACATAAGCACATTTTGACTGATAACTATCAATATAGCGCATACATGCGAGCATTTCACTTAGATATTTATCACCAAAACGCATTTTATATCCTTGCATATTAGACGCGCAGTCAAGGGAAAGAGGTGATCGCAAACAGTTAAAGGGTAAAATAACATACACATTTTTTAAAAAAGAAATGAGCAAGTATATTTCAATTAGCAGTGAAGAGTTGATTAGACCTAGAAAACGGTGACATTTTGTTCCGATATTTTCTGATAATTACGACAGCGATATTGAGTGGAAGGGGAGGAAATGAAAAACATAAATTGTAAAAATGTTTATCTCCTGATGGTGAAAATTAAAACAAATTTTACTAAGTAGAACGTTTATGAACGGTTTTTGACGAGGGAAATTCTTGAAAAAAAACGCACCTGAAACTAATAGATTAGGTAAAATAATCCACTTCAAAGAAATTTCTGAAGAATGGAAAGTTCATTTTGCATTCATTACATAGATTGTCTATGATGCAAAAACCTACCCAGTTTAGTTATTGGAGAAGGGATAAGATCATTGAAACGCCTTACCTCAAAACAAGAAAATTACACTTTGCGAATAATGAATGCTTACAACGTGTTATCGCCTACGTATAATTAGATCGATAATAATGGAGGTAATCAAGAAAAGATTCAAAGAAGTATTGACGCCAAGCGGATATGTTGCCTAGGATGAGTCCTTGACGAAATGTAGAAGCATGTTTTCTTACATTCAATGTACCAAAAAATAGAGAGCCTGATTCGGAATAAAATACTACAAGTTGGACGATTCTACAACGAAATATATAACTGTAAGGCCCGCCAACTTTGACAACCTGGCTCAACTGATATAGCAACTCCGTTTGCTGAAAGGAGAGTGGGAGAGGAGACCGAGGGTGAACAGAAGTCGGCCTTAGACTGAAGAGACGAATGATGTCCTAATAGTTTTGGATTTCTTTTCTTAATTTTGTTTTACTTTTATCTGTGTCCCGTAATACCATTTGAATAAAAATTGGAAGAAATCACTGCCTCTACCGCTCACACTAAAGAAATCCCACGAAAAAAAATGGCTTTAACATTGTTGGCCGAGACATGGGATGTAAGCAGAAACAAATCACGGAATAAGTAACAGGTGGTCAAAGAGTGGTCATCGTATCAAGCGATCACAAGATTCGGATTCTTGAATCTTCACAGCTTGTTTCTTTGAGATTCAGTGGATATTATGAACAGAACATGACTCCAGGAATATAAAAAAAAATCATGGATGTCTCTAATTACAATCGAAAGTTCTTGCGTTCATTAGTTTCTCATTAATGTTCCGGTCTAACGGATTTCAGTATTCCCTCAAATCCTTGATTTTTTGCCGTGCCTAGTTAAAATGAAGTTCATCATCTTTTGATGCACGCTAAGTTAAATATGTAAAAGGATACATCCAATTAAATTAAGTGACTTAAATTTTAAACTTCCAATAACAAACAGTAAGTACCGTAAACTTCACTACAATTCGTATTCCAAGTGGTTTAGGAGTTAAAATATTCTGAATTCTTCAATAGCAATAATTAGATATTTCGGATGTTAAAGAAAGGGGTGAGGAAACCGTACTCTGAAATACTCTGCAAGGTCCGACTACTTTGGCAACCCATTAAAATCACTAAGCAATCCTTTTTGTGGAGATACACAGGAACATGGAGGGTAAAAAAGGTTAAATGTTGAGAGAAATTAACCAGATGTTCGATGACAGATGGATTGCAGAGAGGCGAATCCGTTGGATAGGATAGAGTATTCCGAGACCGAAGAATGAATGCGAAATGGAGGCTTGATGAAGCGAGAAAGTTGAGATCAATCTGGGTCTGAGAGTGACTAAATACATAGATGGTGGAATACTATTGTGCATTTTTCGTATATTATTTTTTTATGTGTGCCTTGTTCCACTTCTACGCGTAAATAAAATTTTGGGACTAAAACTGAATGTGACGACTGTCTCTGCCGCTCACATAAAAGAAACCCCACGTCCTACATTGCTGGCAGGGGTGGGATGTGAACAGAGAAATCACGGAATGAATTACACACAGAGATAAATTACGGTCATAGAAGAGTGGTCGTCAGAACCAGAATGGGATCCTCAGAGCCTGTTTCTTCGAGACTTAATGGCGATTAAGGCGTTAGCATTGCTTCTGTGAAAGAAAAAGAAAGTCCCCCCCTCAAGTATGGCACTACTTGGAATCGAAAGAGCTTCATATTTCTGTGTGTTGTCCTGTTCCGTTGTTGATGTTTCCTGTGTGTAATTCCAATGATAATTTCTGATCTCATGTATGCGAAACTACGGTGTATCTTCACAAAATCTTCCAAGATTGTTTGAAGTTCCCTCTTCTTGCAGTATTTGGTTTCTTTTGCAGATCCGATCCCAGCATTTGAAAAATGCTTCGAAAATCCAGAGCCATCCCGTGCCTCATCTCATCGGACATCTCCGCAGCTATGATCTCGTCTTACTTCTTGTGGATCTTCAGAATAAAAGAAAGAGAACAATTTATCGGAGGAAAGTTGGACAAGGACTATATTATAAACATCCAACAACTCGAAGGGCCAACAAAACACTGATATCACCACTAACGTAGAGCGGCATTTTTACGCAGTTGGAGAATCCAATTGGCAAACATGAAATCTGGCAATAATAAAGTTTTATTCCAATTATTAGCATTTATTTTCAATCTTTAATTATAAAGGAGTCCTTTTATTGCCACCATTCGGTGAATTTTAAAGATATTTCAGAATATTAAGGGACCATTAAAACACAATGAATCCTAATTTTAAAAAAATTCGTATCCACTAAAACTTAATTCTCATCAGTTCCCCTTTTGAACTTTGAATATTAAAAACGATTAAAATATAGACTATTCACAAAAATTTGTCTTCAAAAATCCTAACGTCTTTTACATAAACTATATTTGTCTTCCTAAAAATCCACCGGTTAAGCACTTTGCCTATTAAATAAATTCCGGGGATTTATTTTAAAAAAGAAGTAAATGAAACGAACCTTTCATATTTCTTTTTTTTTTGTTTGTTTTCTCAATCACTTCACTTAAAAATTGAAATTTAAAAAAAAATTAGTCAAACGTTTAATATTCAAACATATCAATATGAAACTTTACCAGCACCGTATTGCATACACTGTCCAACACCAAAGCTCAGGAGTGAAATTTTCTTTTTAAAGAATATTTGCATAAAGATATCTTTCATGTAAATGTTCATGTCTCAGAGACAAAGAAAATCAAGGGTACCTCTGTTTTACGTATTAAATTTAAATAATGAATTATATTTTGTCCCAAGACATAGTAAAACATCTTTAATAATTTAACATTTTCTTGAATTATTTTCCATAAATTTATATCCTGGGAAAAAAAATACATAAATGGAAATCTTTGCACATTATTTTCTGTTCTGTAAAAAAAATATTTAATGTTAACGCCTTATATTGAAACTCTCGACAAAGATTCAATTTTTGCATCGCTTTCAGGGGCGAGTGTAGCTGGATCGTCTGGGCGTAGTTCATTTTCCGACATCCCTCTGGATGAATTGACTGCTGCAGAGGTAGTGCCTCCAAGTCCAGGTGGCAGGTTATATATATATTTTAATTCCTCAGGCATGCCTCTTCTACTATTACCATGCTGCTCGGGGATAAATTCTTCATGGCATTTGACATATAATTACCATTCTGAAATCATAATATATTAATATTATATATGCAATACAATATATGAATGAAATATTTTAAAAAACAATACATTAGTTAATTTTAAAAAATGGTGGTTACTGAATATTTATATATTTTTTTGTTCACAAAATTATTCCTTTTCTGAAATGTTGCTCTTCTGTAGAGAGTGAGTGAGCCCTTCGTAGTACTGAGGCCGGTCTCCCTTCAGGAAGTTGACGAATGTAAGTTATTCAATTTGTTTCATGATTATATAGGCATAATTTTTGTTATTGCTTTTTACCTCGCGTCATTGTTTGCCGCAAGTTCCCCAATTTACGCTACCATGCTTACATTTTAAGCTTCAAAGCCCTCGGTGATAGCTCTTTATTTTAATATTTTCTGAATCGCATCATTCGGGTAATTTTCATTTAAATGAGGAAAAAAGAAATACCATTATTTTAAAAAATCGTCCTTTTAATACAAAACACAAGAAATGTATTTAAACTCGTTAAGCACCGTTTTAGTTATAGCGACTGACACTATTTTCCTTTTGGGCCACATCAGTCCTCTATACTGACGATTCAATTCTCATATAGAGAACATCATTCACAATGACCGACGAGTTCTTTTTTGTTCAGGTTACACCAATCATTGTTGATTGACAAAATAGTTTTATATAATGAAAATATTCAAATACTCTCAAAACTCTAGAGTTTGATTGTTAATTGATGGTTTTATTTGGACAATGTTTGCTTTATTTTCCTATCTCCACCCACGGTTTTCTCCAATCTCTAGGGCAAGCAAATGGATGCCGCGTCGAAAGAATAATTTCCTTTTTTTGTTGCTATTTATTAATGAATAAAATTTCTTATTTTCTTTAGATTTGAGGTACTTTTTAGCGTAGATTTCTGATTCATATAGCAAGTTGTAAATCAATGACTATACCACCATTTCTTAGTATTCTTATACCATACGAACATTAAGTTTTGGAACGTTTTCATGATGAAAAATTACTATATCGCGCCTTTGCTCGAGCTGCTATCGTTTTTCCTTTACCATTGATAGCTTCATTCGGATATTTCTTTCTTTATTTTTTACGATAAAGCAAATGTTCATAACATTGAAAGACAGTAGATCATCAACTAAATTTTTAAACTTTCTTGACTTTGAATCCTATTAATTGCATTCAAAAGTTAAGAAATTGTTTAAGAACCAAAATTTAACGAGTCAGCTCTTTCATTTTGTGTTTGACATGAATATTTAGAGAAATCTAATTTCACATTTTTTTTTTTCGATTGACTTAAATACTTCGTAAATTGTATTGAAAAGAACATTTCTAAAGCATTCATACCAATATTCGCACATTTATACAGATGGAATTTGTTTCCTTTAAAGACTGTCAAAAGATTTCTTTTTCAAGAAAGATTCATAGATTTTAAATTAAACAGTAAACTTATAGACTTCTTTAATTGGAGTTTTGCAGGCTGGTAATTCGATATCTTCAACGTTGAAACCATTTTTTTTTTTTTAGATTTCTCCAAAATGATATGTAAGAAGTAAAGGTAATTTTTAAAGCTTTATCTGGGATATACTCACAAAAATATCAGAAGAAACATAAGTGGCAACATCTATTATTCATAAACCTATTCTCTCTTTTTATAATTTTATTAATTTCAGAGTCATGAAAATTTTTACAGCATATTATTTACTCTAAAAAAGAATATTTACAAAAAGATGACAAGCCACAAAATTTGAATGAAAAGAATTTTTTTTTTCTAACAGAAAGCAGTGTACATATTTGAGAAAAAAATATTAAAATACTAAGAGTATTCTGCGATATTGTAATATTATCTTTTTACAGTCTTGCACAGATCTCCAGGTACCAAAGTATTGATGAAATCCGATACTGCGGACTAAGGCGAAAACATGGCAATCTTCAAATGTTACATTTTTCTTAGCTGAAATTACTCTATATTTATCATATATGTGTGATAACTTTTTTTGTATGAGGGTTTCGATATCCTAAGTAGTTAAACTCCGAGGAATTTCATTCTAGATAGAAAACTCAAATGGTATTCAATGTTTATTTAGTTATAAGGAAATACAGAATTTAAATAAAAATAGAATGTTTCTCATAGTAACAGAAGTTTTTAATATTTTGCATAATTTGAGAGATGGAATACAATTTTATTATTACGTCAGAACATGATGTTTTGGAATAATATTTTAGGCGTCAACAAAAACCCGTAGGTGAAAAATAAAAATATTATCTGCACGAGCATCTCATCTTTTAATAACGTGGTGCCATTCATTTACAAAAGCTCTGATTAAAAAAAATAAGTTCATGACAACAAACAATAAAACACAGAAAAATATAACACTGAGCACGTGAATAGATATGAAATGAAATAATAAGGAAATGCAATATTTTTTAAATATACAAATGCAAAGTTTTTTGGATCGTTTGCAACGCTAAAGTGACTCATTCAATGAAACAATTAAAATGAATAAAAATATGATTTACCTTGCACAAAAAAAGAAAAGGTGCTTGGCAAAAGAAGAAATTATTTTCTTACATGATACATTGAAATATGCATAGCGGATTTCATTATTATAGTTTTATGATTATATTATTAATATAAAATATTTTATAATAATTATTTACTATATGTTTTTTGAAATGCAAGGATATAGTTTTTCGCAAAAGCTGACAAACCCATCTTGTATCCAAGTATTTACATATAACTCTGTTTTCCAAACGTCATATAGAACAATTCCTTTTATAATATTGATGTATAATATTATAGTTCATCGAGCATCAAACACTTCCTGTATGAGTCCATAAAAGCCTCTTTTTTATTTTTATTTTTTTCCTTTGGGCTTCTTGCCGCCAGTTAAACATTTTATGGACATCGGTTTCTCAATACTTTAACTGGCTGCTGAATGTTGGATGTGTGTGAGATAGGAGGATCAGTGATTGTACCTGATTATTGGATACATTTGTGATGAGATCAGATCAATTGTGGCTTACATGCGAATAAAAATTAAGGAAGCATGGACCTTAATGAAGAAATCCCAGGAAACACATTTTCACAACATCATGGAAAAACTATTTGAATTCACATTTCGTTTTAATACGCTATATTGAGTACGACAATAGGGCGCATATATATTTAGTTTGCAATCCCTTATACTCAGGTACCGCTTAATGAATTCCATTTGAATGAAATTGAGCTCCACCTTAATATGTGTGTTATTTTAAAAATTGAAATTAAGTGTTTAATATTTAAAAGGCTCTAGCCAGTAATATTACTAGAAAATCTTTCTTAAGTTCAGTAAACACAAATTATAAGCGGCAATTTTTTTATATCTTCGCTTCTCAACTGGTCATCAGTAACTGACAATCTGACCTTTTTTTTGGAGGAAAGGAATTTCTTTTACCAGTTAAAATTTAACAATTTATCAGTATTTTATTTTTAAAAAATAGTCGTCTCAGCTACCATTTTTCGAGTAATTTTTATTAATTATTTGCTTGAATGAACTATAAGTGGAAAAAAAAAACATTTATAGGAATTTGCACTGTAACTTTCATTTTTTATTCTTTATGAAGTTCTTGAGAATATCTTTATAACAAAAATTCTTAAACATCTAAAAATTGTAGTAATTGATATACTTTTTCATTAATTTTAACAGTCGATTTGAAAATTGCATCTTGACACAAATACTATTACTTTCGTATGCAGAATTCTTTAGTAATTTATAAAGAAATATTGGAAAACTTAGCAAAATCAAGCGGGTTAAAAAATGTCATACATATTATGAAAGTTTTAATTTAAGTAATAGAAGTATAACAACATTTTCAAAAATTGTTGTTATGAAGGACTTTGAAATATACTAGTCAAATAGAAAAGCTTATAATTTTATCAAATACACAGTATTCTTTTCAGGTTAGTGTCTGAAATTTTGTTCAGTATTTTTTCTAAAGATTTCATTCGTAGAAATACAAATATATATATAACATACAAATATATATTTTTAATTTCATGTTTTTTGTAAAATTTTTTCCTAGCCGAAGTTAATGAACCGTGATGGCCTTGTGGTGAGATCATGGCGTGTAAGCCGTAGGATTTTAGGTTAGAAACACAACACCACCGAAGAACTGTGGTGTAAGGGGGTCTGAAGAGTATTAATAACGTCAGACAAAACGTCCTCCGGATGGTGTGGAGTGGAAACGTGGTGCCAGCACAGATGTCTTTCTCGCCATCCTAGCATGGTCCAAAATTACGAAGTCGATCCCAAAAAGCCCTAGTTCTGCTTTACAATGGGACGTTAATATAACTAAACTAAAGCAGCCAAATTTAATATTCAAGAAATATCGTCAAATAAGAATTTCAAAAAGTTATAGACTACAGCCATTATTGTCGACACGTATAAAACTGCGGTGTTTAAAATTCTATGAAAAGAAGTTCTTCGTCTACTGAACGGGGATGCAAAATGCCCCAAACTGCGCCTATTGATCACTGTGGTTATATCTGCTACTGAATAAAAATGCCTAACATTTCTTGAATTACAGATGTAAACTATAAAATCTTTATTTGTGTAGTTTAATTAGAAAAGAGGCAAAGCACGAAAGGCTGTGTTTGGGTTTTAATTTTTGCATTTAAATATTGTAATATATCTTCTCAAAAAGTACAGTGAAATATTTTGCTGCTACGACATTTGCTTGAATTTAATTCACAAATTTAAATTCTGGTCATTAAAAATAGCTTAATTGGAAATAAATCTCTACACATAGTTTTCTGTTCCGTAAAAAATTAATTTAATGTTAATGTATTATATTCGAAAATTCTTGACTGATTTAATTTTTGAATCCCTTTCAGGGGAGAACGTACCAGGACCATCCAGGAGAATTTCATTTGACGATATGAGTGTTGATGAATTGGCTGTTGCGGATGTAGTGCTTCAACGTCCAGTAGTCAGGAAAGTAAGTAGGAAGGAGATATTTTTACCTTCCTGAGTTTGTTACAATTATATACATCACGAATTTATTTCAATAGCTTTCTGGCGTACACCTCTACTCTTCAAATGCACACTCTTGTAGAACAAATCGCCTTTTCTGATTAGTTTACTATTGGGGATATTCGTTATATCTTGATGCGAAACTAAAGTCAGTCTTTCGATTTTAGATATAAATACATATCCATGAATCTCTGGAACAGTCAAATATTAAATCCGTCGTTTTAGTTGTCTTTTGCTGGTTAATATATGCACGAACTTTTCTGGTGAGGGCAAGTGGCTTTCAAAATTTTAAAATGAAGAAATTAAACGTTTTTATCTATTATACATGTTATTCTTTTATTTCACAAATGGAAAAAAAAAACTTCGATAAAATATTTGAAACAATGGATACTCATGGCAACCATGTAGTATTGTGTATTGAAAACTATAAAATAATTAATTTTTTCCGGCAGTTAAGTAGGTATTATTACAAAAATATTTTTAATTTTGAAACGATGTAACATTTTCTTTTTATATATTTTGAGAGTAACAGGGTAAGAAATTAAGAAAATTATCTTAATTCTTAATTAAAATTCTATTTATTTAAAAACTGCTCCGAATAAAATTAACTAAGTTAGGAATTTAGTAACTCAGTTAATGGGTGTATTAATGGTTGGAGTTAATGGATATATTTATTAGTAAAGAAAGTTGTAAAGAATAAGGACAATTACTGTAGTAACTTCATTGTTGTATGAGTGGAGTAAAGCAAGAACTAAATTCGATGAAGCCGCTCTATGCACGTGCTAAAAGATGGCTAGCAAGAAATGTATTCCTTAATTATCTCTTCTGTGTCCCAATAAAAATGGTACCTTGCATCTTCAGTATAAAATTAAAAAATCTAGACCAAATTTAATGAAAATAAATATCCAAAATTTAATTTTCAGCACAACCCATATAAACACTTTCTGTTTGTAATTGAAAGAAACTCGAATATGCATTTTACTTCATCTGACGGATTGAAACGAAAGTTGATAAAGAATTGTAGCTGCTACACAAACCAAACTACATATATCAAAATCGTTTTTTAAGTATATCTTTTAACTAATGCGAGTGATTATTAGTCATTTTTTAAATATATTTGCTTCAAAATTTGAAATGTCTGTTCAGTTTATATTCATTATAAACTGAATAAGCTAGGTGGTTAGATTTTATTCAGCTTATTTATTATCAAGTACTATACAATTTTGCCTAAATCAACTTTCATATCAACAAATTTTGTTTAAAAATTGTTTGAATTTTACCAGTTCCATATTAAGACCACATACTAAAACTTTCATCAGCTTAGCACTAAGCGTCTTTCAGTTACCTTGTTCAAAATTAAAAAGAAAAAAAAAGGAATTTTTCAAATTCAACAGCCTTTTGCAATATGAAAATTGATTGAAACTTAGGAATCGAGTTTCTACAGTATAGCAATTCTTCGTGCATGGAGTTATTGAAAATACTATATCAATAAATTTAAGCCTATTCAAAATCAAGTTTTTTATGGCAAGCACTCGTAATTTTTGCTTCAAGATAATACAACATCTCTATATGTAAATAATTTCAAATTGCGGAACTGATTTGATATCAAACATCGTTAAATCTGCTTTGTGTAGTCATCTTCGTCAACGAGTGTACACCTCATTCAATCAGATCTTCTGCTGATACGATCTTTAATGTCGATAAGGTCTTCTCCCTTCTTATATAGATGCAGATAATTCATGGTTACATACGCAAACATGTAACATCTTTGAGTATAACATACCACTGTGCCTTTCTTTGTATAATTCCGAGGAATAAAGGAATGACAAGTTTTTAGTAATAAAATACTCCTTATTTCTTTTCTGAAATTGAAAGAAAAATGTTGTTATAGTGTGAAGTAAAGTATGACACTTGAATAAATTAAGTGCATTTAATTGTGAATCCACAGCAGTGGCGAATTTGGAAATTCTGAGCATCGAAGCAATTGACATCATGAGGTCCCTTCCTTAACAAGATAGGCAATTTAGGTTTTCATTTATACACATTTAATTTAGATCAACGCTTTTTCTTTTTCTAACTTTAATATGCATTCATGTTTAACTATTCTATCACTAAATTGCCCAGTAACCTATCTTATGAGCAAAATTAATGAAATCTATGATTTTCATATAACATCTCAAGAACTTAAACAATTATACATAAAATGTTATAATATCTAACATTTTCAGTTTGTTTTAAAAAGTTATTTGTTAACTGTTAGTGAGTTCTTTCGAACTTCGCGATTCTACACGTGTTCTTTGAAATCCCCCTCTGTGCCACAGTTTAAAATAATTATGGAAGCATTGCATGCTACTTCTGCATGTTAAGCGTTCGGAGTTCATTGCTCCTTCAATTTTGATTTACCTGCTTCAAGTGACAACAGTGAGCATACGTAATTGTATTTTGATTTTTCAGATCTTCTGCTGTTTTTATAAGAAATGTATATTTTTATTTTCTATGAAATAGCTTTTTTTTATCCAGAGAAGACGAAACAGAGAGGAGGAAGACGAAATAGAAAAGCAGGAATTTCCAGGTAAATTTTGACATGTTTTTCACACCCATAATACCAAATAAAAAGCATCAATAAACCAGTATGGAGATTTGAGTTTGCGAAATTCTATTAATTGTCAAGGAAGAAATGATACAGAATGAGCAAGGACTTAACATCCAGACATTGACCAAATGTTTCTTCAGTAGGCGGTTATTTCAAATTAGAATTTATTACTTAACATATGATAATATTTGTATTTAACTTCTATTGCCACGTCAACTTCTATACAGGAAAAAAATATTAGATTGAGATTTGCAATGTCCGCAACTCATATTATCACAAATTTCTGTTAAGTTTAAAACATTTGTCAGTTGCATTATGAAGGACCATTCTTATTTTTCGAAACTAATTTATATCTGTTCAACAGATGGTCTCGGTAATATATAGAATAGAGTATTGATACATTTGTTTTTAAAAAAGTTACTTTTATTATTATTTTAAGTAATATTTTGAAAACACACGTATCATTTCATAAAAACAAATAATAAAAAAACGCCCCACTTAATTAATGTTATTAAAATATATAGTGCGTTTAATAATTTGATCAAGTACTGTATGCAATAAAAGTTTTGTCTAATAAAACCGATTCAATTGTGGCAAAGATGGCTATACTGACCAAAATATATGATAGCTCCGTCGATCCGTATTTTCTTTGCCTTACTTGAATCTTCAATTCCACAGTGGTTGAAAATTTTTAACTTTCAAATGAATATGAATAAGCGGTTTTTTCCCCTATTAAAACACATATTCTGTTTGCATTTGAGTCCATCAATTGAATATGGTTATTCATTTTACTCATTTACAGTTCGTTGATATGATGATAACTAAATAATGACACGATCACCACTTTTAATTAAATTTTGATTTCGAGAGCCAAGGAAAAACCAGAATACACTGAACATCCCATTCGTCATTCAACTGTGCATGAATTGGACTAAGATAAAGACTCAACATTTCTTACGCAACTGACGATAAAGTTCTTTGGCGCGTTGTGGAATCTTGATACACGAAATACCTTCATATTCGGAAGACAATATCCGTTCAAGACAAGTGCTCAAAAGCTTTTAATCGTTGCTACCAACTTATTCAAATATCGAAATCCACGAAGAATTTTTTCACACTAGAGAGGGGGTGGGCATGATTTTGATATGAAGAGCACTCGTCTTTTTGAAAATTTTAATATGCTATAAAGATAGTTTAAAGTAAAAAAAAACATATATTAATCGTAATAAATGGTTATACAAATCAAAATGAACTCCTTCGACGATGTGTACTTAAATTGAACGTTCAGACCGAAAAAGTGGATTTGTACTCCACTGATTAAGTAGCTTGTATATATATAGTTCATTTTATTCTTTTGCATACTCCGCGATGAATATTTTAAACCAACATCATTTATTTGAAAATCATAGAAATAATTATAAAAAAAGCATTCATATCTCATCGTCATATACGAAAAATCAACTAGCGATTCATCAAAGTATTCATAAAATTTTGGGAGTTACCTTTCTATGAAACCAAAACTAATGAAATAAACTATGAAACTAGAAAGGTAACCCTGGCATATTGATGTTTTATTGAATTTCATGTTCAGTAATTACACTTCACAATACATTTTGATGCCTTCTGACGTTCCTTGAAACATTTAGTTTACTTTATACTTCATTTTGTTTTATTTCGTTTAGAGAAGGTTCTTCCAAGGATGAAACGAAGGAAAGTTAATCCAGTAGAGGAAAATCCAATTGCTGCAAATGCGGTAAATAAAAGTACATTGATTTTACTTTATTCAATTCCTACTATTAGCTCACACTCTCCCCATATATATCTTATTCAAATTTCCAATCGTTAATGAAATATTTTTTATTAATCCACTAAGTTCGGGTAAATTTTCGAAAACTTTTAGCGGATGACATTTGATGTTAATACAATTTTTTTAAATATTAATTCATTAATTTTTTATTAGTTATTTAAAAACTAATTTTCTCTCCAAAAATCTTCATTTCCCCATCGTCAAATAAAAAACGAATTCATTTTGTTTTTCCCTCACGAAATGAGGTTAGGCATAACAGTCTTTCAGCCTATGATTTCGATTGTTTGTTTGTTTTCATTATATGTGATGCATTTAAATTAAATATTGTTCACTAATCGATTCTTCCAATTCATTTTGAAGTAATTAAGAATTAAAATAATACATAATGAAAGAAAAAAAAAGAAATATCATCATAAGGGTGCAAAAAGAATTTCTGAAATACGTTTCGTCATAAAACTTTTTAAGAAATCAGTCACTTATTTATATTTGGCATGATATTTTTATATCAACATGAAAAACACTTAATTTGTTTTGAGTTGAATTTCAAAAGCCTTTCCATAAATTTATTTTTTAGTAAATTATATGTAAATTAGCATCGACGAGCGTCTTTAAATAAGGCGATATTTGACTACACTAAAAATATTTATATGGAAACAAAATTAATGCGGTCATCCGAAAGTCCATCACTTCCCAAAACTCAAAATTATCAAATGTAAAATAGAGCAAAATGTTCAAGCTTCTAGAGGAGAGGAATCGTGGAGAGAGCACCCGATTCCGATCTGAATTTTTTAAATTATGTCTTAAGCCGTCTATATGTTAACTTGTTTGATGTATACCATCCTACAGAAGAGAATGCTGTCTCTTATGTCATTTCCATGACATTTCGTTCAATGAACGGTTTGATACGCATGACACGATAACTTTACTGTAGGAATAATATCTACAAAATATACAACAGAAATAAATATTTACAGAATTTGTTATGCAAAACGAAAGAAATGACAACGTGTGTCAATTTGCACACAGTATCAAATCTTTAATTTTCTCTAGAATAACACCCATAATTTTTTCCAGAATATTTGGAGAAATAATAAATCAAACGACGCTATGAATTTAAAGAGAATTCAATATTAGAGTGGTTATCGCACTTATCATAACACGATAAATGAAATCTTGCTTTTAAAAAAATCTTAGGTAATGCAAGAAATAATAAATGAAACAAATGAACGCGAATCTGTGATTCTGCTTAATTCTCCATCATAATAAAGATGAATTTCTAACATATGATGTTCCGAACTTGATGTATATTTTTCTTTCTAAACGGTAATTTTCGCAAGTAAAAAAAACAGTTCACTGCAAGTTATCAACGATACTATGTTTGCTGCTTTTTGCAATTAGGAACAGACATATTTGTAGAAGTTCCTTTCAATAGTTTAACCTACCTTAAGTGAAATCTGCATTTTTGGAAGCTAAGCTTTGTACTTCGAGTTTTTTTAAGTGGAAAAAAAATTCATCTTCAACCTGAATTTTAGAACTTTCCAAAAATTTCCTCTAAGATAAGGAAATAAAACTTTCATTTTTACTAAAATCTGTTACATGTAATTAAAGCAAAATTAGCACAACGTAAAATATTCTTTACATCTCATTTGAATGAGTTAAAACATAATGATATATCTTTCCTCTCTCATTCATGCTTTCCTTTAATCTTTTTATAAGGATTATTATCATATAATTGTAATATATGAATATAAATATTATGAACGAGAAAAGAAACCTATTTTAAAAATCGGCGTATGAGTACAATATTATATTTTCAAGACATTCTTTAAAAATGTTTTTTTAATTCATTTTTCTTTCTGAAACAGTTGAATTTGTTTAAAATGTGAATGAAATATTTTTAAAATTGTTTCAAGTGCAAATAACCTCATAAAATGAGAGAGAATTATAATTTTTAATTTTCCATTTATTTTTTTCAATTAAATAGCGAGAAATCAATTTCATCTAAATACCAGTATGAAGCCAGTTGATTCTGAGTTAACAGCCATATATGAAACAGAAAGGGTATCCTATTTGTATCGCATGAGCAGATTATTTTCTTAATTCCAAATTCACCAAGAAAATTTAAAACAAGGTTTCACTTCATTTCAATTAAAGATTTTGCACCAATACTGATTTTTCCCTTTGTCCACATGACAAAAAGAAATATTCTTCATTAGAGATGAGAAAAAGAAAAAATAGCTTTTAATTATGTCAATAAATGACAAAACTACAGCCAACTATTAACGAAGCTCAAAAATGACTGTGATTCATACCAATATAAAGACAAGTAAGTCAGTGTTGCTTTAGTTACTTTAAATATTGAGAATGTGATAGTTTCTACCACAAATATCTTGTGATAAATCATACGCCCTTAAGCCTTAATCTCGGTGATTGTCGGTATTTCACAACCTGAGTCAAATAAAGTTTCAAATATCGTAAACAAACAATTTGTACGAGCGTACTACCATACGGCCCGAATCATTTCCTATAATTAATGAAGTAAATAATCATTTTTATGTAATTTAAATTAATAAACTGACTAAGATAATAGCTCCATTGTAGCTTCAAATTCTTTTCAATCCCCATAAGGCCTATTCAAACAGCCAACTCATAAAACAAGCATTGAACAGATTATGAAGGAAAAATAATTGTCTCTGTGACTGGCGAATCATTTTAAATATACGAGTTTCTTCAATGCATCATGATGTCCTGGATTAAAACTCATTTCTCTTTTGATTAATATGTAAAAAGAATGACATTTTGAAAATCGTCCGATTTCAGCTTTGCAATTGCGATAATGTATCGCTAATACATATTTTTATAAATATTTTGATGATATTGTCGAAATTTCTTAACGGCGACTAAAAATACATTTGTCGCGAAAGGACAGCCACAAATTGCAAGTAGTTAATTTTTTATTTGTTTTTTCATTTGTAACTTAATGTGAAGATTATTTTTTCAATGAAATGAAAACTGATGCATCTTTATAAATACCACATTAAAAGATTTACAAAAATGCCATCAATATCTTGTCAAAAGCCGTAATAGTCATACCAAATAATTAACTTGAAGAGTATTTCTTAATAATTCTCAAATAAAAGGGATGCAACATAAATTTTTAGGGCAAAATTCACATTTGTGTTTTTGAAATCGCGTTCTTAACATTTTGAGTATAGGATAGGATAGTGGGATTTAGTGGAAAAATAGCCATATTTGGCCACACTGCACCAATCGTATGGTTAAAGGATAAATGCATTTGTATGTAAAATTCTTTTGAACTAGAATTCCATTACAAAATTACAGCAAATTATGTGTTAAATGAAATTCTAAAACCCAGCTGCTTTTAAAAATTTAAAAAGATTTTTTTGGGGTCGTTCCCCTATCAGAATTTGCAGATCCACTGGAGAAGCACTAAAAAATTGCAACAGAAAATTATCAAAGCTAGGACACTCAGTTAAAAGATGAAGAACAGTTAAAATGACTTGACATCTAGTGCAGAAAGAAGCTCGACACAAGTTTCTGAGATTACAGACTAACAGTCAACTTTTTCTTGGGTTTGGCTCGATATTGGATTGGTATCTCTATCAGAGGTGTAAAAATTGCGCATCCAATTTTATCAATACAACTTTTTCATTTTGTAACAATCGCCTTAACTTGTATTTTAGAAGTAGGACGGATAGATTTCCTGTGCTCCAATTTTGATGTAATTTTAAAAAAAATGATGCAACTAAGGTGTGGAGTATTTTAAATCTTTGAATTTATTATTTTTTAAAATCAAAGATCCAATATGTGTATGTTTTTTTATATTGAATGTGACAGAAAGGTTAAATAATCTGTAGGTGGGTCGAGAATGTAGCATGATTTAAAATGTATGAAAAACATTC
>JAOUZG010052924.1:0-20351 GCA_026289955.1 Argiope argentata
TTATATTTTAGAATTAAAATTTACTTTTCGAATTTTCATTTTTTTTTCATTTAAAAATGAAGGGTTGTTAAAGGAATAATATTGTAGTATTTTTGTCTGTTCATCAAGTGGTTCACCAGATACTGGTTTATTTCATTTCATTTCAAGCGAATACTCTTCGTATCTGAGTATTCATAAAACTATTAGACATTTGAACAGGTTTATTTTAATTGTCAGTACATATTTTTTCGTTTATAGAACTTTTTTAACAGAGTCTAGTCCCATGACCTCAAAGCGTCTTGCGAAGGTAGATTCATGGTTCATCTGCATCATAATTTTCTCGATATTGCAACTTGACTGTTTTATTCTTCTCATTAACTTCACAGCTATAAAACGGAATCTTTCTTTAGTTTTTAATTGTATATGAAAACCCCTATGTTAAGTATTTGATGAAATAATGGAGAAACGTTTGTACTTCGGTAGATTAATGTAATATACAGTTGGAAATTAGAAAAAGAAATTAATCGCCAAAATTCAGTAGCTCTTTCCTAGACTTTTAAATCTGTATCATTAAAAACTTATGTAATATTTAAATGGTTTAAAATTTCAATTGCCCAAAAGTAATATTGGAAATTATTATGAAAAAACAACAAAATTATAATTAACCCTTTGCCTTCCGATGTCGAATGTGACTCTACATTCTAGACTGTGCATCATTTTGACGTTTTATTTACTTATTTTTTAAAATTTAACTGTTAAAAACGCTTATAATGGTTAAGAGATGTAGATTAATTTTTCAAAGAAATTCGACTTAAAAGAATAATGTATATTTATTTTTCCTTGCAATAAACAAATGTTTGCATTAGGTGAATAATTTTGCATCTAATTATTTTTCAAAATCTAAATTGTTAATCAAGTAGCTCTAAACCAAATAATGTGACTCACAGAGAGCCAATTTACATACAAGCATACACTCATATTTTTAACATGTCAGAACACGATGTTATTTTGGGAAATGATTTTCTGGCGTCATCAAAAATCCGTAGGCTAAAAATTGAAATTTTATTATCTCCACGAGCATCTCCAAAAAAACAACTTTTAATAACCCGTTGCCATCACATTTACAAAATCTCTGATTAAAAAAATAAGTTAATGCCTACCGCAAATAAAACCTATAAAAATTTTATTTTAGGCACGTGATTATATGAAAGGAAATAAACAGGAAATGCGATATTTTTTAAACAATCAATGCGAGACAAAGTTTTTTTGGATCGTTTGCAGTACTAAAGTGACTCATTCAATGAAACAATCAAGATGGATAAAAATTTAATTTAACTTGCTCGAGCACGTGTTGTTTGGCCGTTCAGGAAATGATGTTCTGACAGGATACATTAAAATATGCATAGCAGACTTCATTTTAAACTTTTTTATTAGTAGTAAAAATTAAATTATAAATAGGGATTAAAAAAACAGCTAAACAGTTATAAATAGAACATTTCGTTTTATCTAACATATGCAAGTAATAAACCACTGCAAAAATGGGAAATCTGAAATAAGTTATATATGTTAAAATAAAATTTAATCATATTTATAGTATCTGTTTAGTAAGTATTTTCTTCCTTTTGATGTTCAATATGACTAAAATATCTTCTCATTCTGTTCAGATGCCTTGTTATCACGCCTTTGTGTTGATCCCCACAATTTTTTATAAAAAGAATTTTCTCCTCGCTTTCAGTAACCTATAAATTTTAAGATATAACTTTTTTTATTATAGAACCGTTTTAATCTTTGCTGTATAACGTAA
Source organism: Argiope argentata (assembly GCA_026289955.1). NCBI lineage: Eukaryota > Metazoa > Arthropoda > Arachnida > Araneae > Araneidae > Argiope > Argiope argentata. The sequence goes on from JAOUZG010052924.1 coordinate 1,784, forward strand.
TATCTTATTGCATGATTTATTTTTAAAACAACTATTGGAGAACACTTTCTACGTAGAATCAAAATTTTAAGATGATTGTTTAGAATATTTTAAAATTCGTACATATACCGTAATACACATATTAATTAAATTTCAGAAGTATCAAAAAGAGTGCCAGAAATCGATACAATAGTCCATCTTTACAAACAAGAAGGCAATTATATTAAATAATAGCATGATAAATTTGCCTGGACTACAAAAAATTAATGGTAATTATTGATCAATTAAGGAAACTGATATTGAAAATATATTTTTGAAAAAAGAAGAAAAAATATACAACAGCTAACGACAGCAAAGCAAATCATTGAATTTCCTTTACTGACGCTCGTATTAAATATATATAAAGATTAAAATGAAATATGCTATGCATATTTCAATGTATAGTGCCAAGAAATAATTTCATGAATGGCCAAGCACCACGTGCTCGTGCAAGTTAAATGATATTTTTACTCATTTTAATTGCTTCATTGAATGAGTCACTTTAGTATTGAAAACGATCCAAAAAAACTTTGTCTCGCCTTTATTGTTTAAAAAAAATGTTTCATATTTCCTATTTATTTCATTTCACATAATCAAGTGCTCAAAAATGACATTTTTCTAAGTTTTATTTGCTGTAGTCATTAACTTTTTTTGAATCAGAGCTTTTGTAAATGCGATGGCAACGCGTTATTAAAAGCTGATTTTTTGAGATGCTCGTGCATATAATAACATTTTTATTTTTCGCCTATGGATTTTTATTGACGCCAAAAACCTCACCCCAAAAACAGCATCAAGTTCTGACATGATAAAAATTTGATAAAGTAATAAAAACTGTAACATGAATTCTTCTTATTTTGCTTAAAATATGAAATAAAACTAATTGACTGTATTTATATCAAAACAAATATGGTAAGATTAATAACGTGTGTTAGCAAATGGCGCCGTTAGTAATATTAAACAACATCGAATTGGGAGGGAAATGACAAAATCCACTGTATTTATTCAGCATTCGAAGTTGTTGGATCAGTCACTTCTTATTTATAATCTATGAAGTATCAAGTCATTAATTTGATTGGAAAACGGACGATTTGAGTTTCTGTTTTTTTCCTATAAATTTATTAACTTTTCAGTTGATTCCCAATACATAATTCTAAATCGTTTTTCTATTTATATTTGTATACCTTCATTCGTTAATCTGAACTTTCTCATTATTTTAAAGACTAGTAGGAGAATTTATTTTGTATTTTTCTGCTTGTTATATTTCAAGAAAAAGACAACTCTTTGTATTGACATTTGTTAAAATAAAGGGCCAGATTCTTGTAATTTATTACTGTAATGTTATTAAATAAATTAAATGCATTTTCTATGAATATTGTACTACTTTTCTTGAACTTGCTTGTATTTTTCCTACGTTAACTATCAGTGTGTTTGTCATATCAGTTGAGGAAGCAGATTTAACTTTATATCAGATTGTAACATGTTGTAACTTTATATCAGGTTGTGCAGATTTAACTTTATATCAGGTTGATTTAACTTAATATCAAGTTTCAGATTAACTTTATATCAGGTAAAAAAGTTGATGGAATCTTCTATGAAAAATTGATGGAATATTTTCATAAAAATTAAATAAACGATAATTCTTCACAATTGGTTCATTAGCAATAAATATATCAATCAAGAATGTGATAAGATTTACAATTGATAAAAAATTAAATTAATTTAATGAATATAAGTTATATTTGTTTTATTTAAAAGGTAAAGTTAACTAGATGATATAATTATTCTACCGTTTTATAGTGGTATAACCTCTTTATTCAGAACATTTTTTGGCTCAAAACCTGCAGAAAAAAAGGAAAGATTGTTGGAATTTAGTCCACAATGCACTTTATCAGAATGCCAATTATTGAGTTTAAAAAATTTTCAAAACAATATAAATTAATCCGCAATCTAAGCATATTTATGATAAGGTATATAACGAGTAGTTTGCCTATATTTCTTCTAAAACTTTAGAGAAACATCATTTTAAACTGGAAGTTAAGTTATAATGAAATAAATTATGTTGAATATATTTAGTTAGTCGGTGTTTTTCACCATTCACAATTGTAATAGGGAAATATGGACGATAAAAAAAAGATAAAATGATTACAACTTAACAAGTGGATAGATTTGAGTTGGATTATGGCTCATAATGGAATATATGGTATGAAAAGGCGGATAAATAGGCAAAGATGGTGGCACAGAAAAAGGGTGTGGATATAATTGTCCCCATATCAAATGGCGTCTTAAAATGGGAACTAAGAGAAGAAATTAAGGCTACAATGGTTTGATAGATTGTATATGTCCAAAAAAGGAATCGTAACTTACGATTTTATTCCTAATCCAGAAATAAAAATAGGAAGACACCATCCACTGGTAAACCAAATTTTATCAGGATATGGGAGATTCCTTGCATATTTCCAAAGATTTGGAAGAATGCAGGAAAATAAATGCATTTGTGGTGGATCGGTGCTGCTTATCTCTATTTAAAGGGATGAACAGAATTCTTGAACATAGAAAAGATCTGCAAGTTGAAAATAAGGACTTGAGTTCAGTACTGATGGTACCACGTAATCTTGAGACTCTTAAGGACATGATGTCTAAAATTATCAGTTTTCTGCCAACTGTTTGAAAGTTTGTAGAGGAGGAAGTGGTCAATATTTGACCATTTTGGGGTCAATCAGCTCAAAGAAAATATCAGTTTGACAGATTCGGTCAGTGTAAGAATGGACATTGCTACAGCCCACAGTCGGCCACAAAAAATCCTGTCGATACTGCTACGTTCAGTGGTGGTGGGGTGGTCGGCTGTACACAAGAAGAGGTTTTTCACCAGAAGCCTTTTCTTGAATTTATATTTTTTAGTAAATAAAAAAGAAATAAAGTATTCTTTAACCTAATAAAGAATCTGCAAAGCAAACCTATCAAATATTGCGTTTTTCATTAATTTTTTATAACGTCTACTGATATTTTTAAAATGAATTTAGAACCTTTCTCTAATAATATGATCCGCAATATGAATAAGTTATGAGATTCATTTAGTTATCATTAGCAAAAGGTAAACGACCTTTTAGAAAAATCGGTCTACTTTTATCAAAATTAATAAAAGAAACTTAGAAAATTAGTTCTGATACTTGAATTGTGTTAATTATTAACACCCAAAATTCAATGTATGAGTACCTCTTTAAATTCACCGTTACTTTCTTTTGTTTTTGTAAAATTAATAGAATGAAATCTGCTTTTATCCTCTGTTAATATCACTACTAAACAAATAGCTTAAAAGATAACTGCGTGCAATTTATGTAAAAAATATTCTGTCTCTAAAGTCGGATGAAAAATAGACGTATTATTATCACAATTTATTCCAAAAAGTAACTAAACTATTTAACTTTTTCTCCACCAGCTTAATAACATATAAGTAATGGCATTTAATACCTTAAAAATATTTTACAATTAATGTAAATACGGTGTAAAAGTATTAATCAATAAGGGTTAGCCATAGCTTAAAAATTTTATTTACGTATCTGGATGACATCTACAACTGATTCAGGGGATTTGATTGGAAATAATCTTGCACTTCGAATTTTTTTAGAAAATAGCTTAAATTAAGCACTATTTTGTTGTTGTTGTTACTTATGGCACTTGCCCTGGACAAACCCCGTTGATACACCAGCAGATTTTAAGCCGGATATATACGTCTCGTTGTTTTACAAGTAGCGCCCTCTAGGGCCAAGAGTACGACTTAGTTATACATATGCCACAACCCTTTTTAGTGGGCTGACTACATTCATACTTATTCACTCATTCATCTCAGATCATAATTTAGACCTGGAACAGACAACGATACCCTCTGACCCAGTACCCCCAGTGATATTACTCTCGACATGGAGCACTTTGCGACAACGAACAGATTTAACAAGCGCTAGCCGCCGCATTTTAATAGGGTTAAATAAGTATGAATTAGTTTTAAAACACTCATATTTGCTCATATTACATTATAATAACTACGGCAAATCTAAGGCTTTCTTAAGAGTTTTTTGATAGATAAAATATATGTATATAATATATGTTATATGAACATTATTGCATATAATGAAACTAAACCAGCTTTTTGGTAGAGTTTAATTATAAATATGAATAAATAATTTTTATTTGGTAATACTTAATAATATTAAAAGAAAAAAATTAAAAATTTTAAATCATCTTAACTATTTTAGGTAAACCAATCTACTTAAAACAAATAACTATGTTCGAATCCATTACGTCATTTGATTCTCACTATTAACCAAATAAAATTCAATCGAAGTTGATAAGCCAGTATTTTTGTAATAAACTCTGATTACATTATTACTTGCGATAATCAGTCAATATATGGGTGACGATCATACTTCGATTTCGCCCCACATTTGTTAGTGTGCAACCCATACTACACTAGAATTACAAAACGTCGAACAGTGAATACAACGTTGTCGTTGAATAGTCCTCCCTTACTGTTTCGCTGCTCTAACCCATTTCATTCCCGTCCATTAACTCCTGCGACATGAGAGCTCAGCCATTAAATCTTGACCTAACATCAGCGAAGTTCGGAAACATCGTGTGAGCTGCGATTCGCTCCGTCCTAAATCCGGTGATTTATTGCAGCAGCTTTAGATAAACCACGCTAATGAGTCGCGTCATTAGATCTCCAGAGACAAGCTAAAACGATCTAACTCAATTGAAATTCGAGTAGTGCTTATTAAGACTCAATCCCCATTTGTTGATTTCCAGGATTTCCAACGAAATTGCGTACAATAATGCAATTAAGTTAAAGAAATATCAAATTTGAAATCGGTTTGAGTGTTAAAAGAATAAATTTGAAATACAAGAAAAAGTGACCCTTATTAAATGTGGTAATAAATTATCTTCCAAATCTATGAATTTGTTAACCCTATTTTTTAGGCGGTAATTCTTATTGTTGTTATTCTCGTGTTCTGCTTTACAACGGAAGGAGGAGTAGCTTCTAAAGGCCTCAATCCCTGTACACTCGAGGACAGAAATCGGACTTCCAGTTCACCCACATCACAAATACTTTTTACGGGAAGGACTTCATTCATGCATTTTATTCATTCATCCACAAATTATAATTTAGATCCAGAATAGAGAATGATCACCTCTGATACTGTACCCCCGTTGGTGTTATTCACGACATGGACAAAAAGTTTTTCCTATTAAAAGATTTAAAGGCTTGCGCAATCCAAATGGGAACATACACTCTATAACAAAAAAAATCGACGCACCAAGAAGGAGTTACCCGATTGAGACGAAAATTGGTGGATAGGAAGATAATGTACAGAATAGTAAATGATTGAAATCTCAGAATAATTTAATAATTTATTTGACAGTTACAGTAACAGGTTCAATAAGGTGTTGACCCGCCTGGATACAAGCTGCCACATGGCATGGCCTAGAATGATAAAGCTTCCGGATGGTCTCCTGCGGTATTTCCTGCCGAATTCGCTCGAATTGTCGAACGAGGTCAGCAACATTCCGTCGCAGATGCAATCGCCTTCCCATCATATCCCAGACATGCTCGATGGGAGAGTTAACTGGTGGTCTGGCAGTCCAAGGCAATATTTGACAAGCTTGCAGATAGTTCGTAGCAACACGTTCCACATGCGGTGTGACATTGTCGTGCTGAAAAACCAGCCGAGGGTACTGTAAGAGAAACAGTAGCAAAATAGGTCTTAGGATGTCGTCAACGTACCGCTTTTTAGTAACTGTACCTCTAATGACGACCAAAGGACTCCGGCTATCAAAGGAAATGGCAACCCAGACCATAATGCCTTGTTGAGGGCCGGCGTGGCGTGCAATAATAGAAGCACGACCCCCCCCCGAGCCCTGGGTGTCTCCAAACACGTCTTCGATGATCGTCAGGACACAGTTGGAAGCGGAATTCGTCGCTAAAAACTATACATCTCCAGTCGGAAACATCTCAACCAGATCGAGAAAAGCGCCACTACAATCTGACTCGGCAGTGTGCATACGTGAGTGGCAGGTGGCCAATAGGTTTCGCTATCTCAACCATCTGTGAATGGTCATGATGGACACTGGTGTTTGGGTTGAACGTCTGGTGGTTGATAGAGATGAAGAGGGTGCTGGGACAGTTGATCGAACAATCCCTCTGGCCTCACGATCTGTTATAGCCCTAGGTTGACCACTAAAATTCTGACGCTGAACTCACCAGCCAGCATCTTCGAATCGACAAATCGCTTCGACTCAAATGACGAGCGATTTCCCGATTTGTCCAACCGACCTCCTTCAATCCAATGATACGACCTCTGTCAAACTTTGATAATTGCTCGTAAAGAGCACGAACCCTGCAGAGAGGCATTTTTTACTGTTCCTTATATACATCTGCTGGATGCGCAGTTCCGATGCGCTGGAGATCAAACTATTCATTCATCGGACACCAAAATTTAACCGTTTGCATATCTAGTCAAATTTCAAAGTAATCGGATAATTGCATCTTGGTGCGTCGATTTTTTTGTTATAGAGTGTATACAAGAGACATCTGAGATAATTGATGATTGATAATTTTAAGGTTTTTAATCAATTAATATTTCATTAAAACTTTCCAAATTTTAAATTGATGAACAATACATCGTATGCTAAGAAAATATTCCTAATATTAGTTTCTGTTAGCTTTCTCCTTCTCTTTTTGCTATAGGTACTGAAAATATACAGAGATAATTATCATAAAGGAAGAATTTTTTTCTTAATTCTTTGTAAAATGTTGAAGAATTTTTATAAATGTTTGTGAAAACAAAGTATTATAAAGTTTTTGAATAATAATTACGATGAATTCAGATGAATAAACTAGAATTTCATAAAAATGGGCTACAAATATTTAAATATATCTAAAAAACATCTTTGTAGGTATATTTATGTATGTTTAAAAATTTTGAATTTCATTTTTTACAATATAGCTAACAGCAAATGTCGTTATCCATATATATAAAAATATACTTTTTTAAATATTCATGTCATAAATTATTCCTCAAAAGGAAACAAAAGAAGAATTTTTGAGAACCTAAAAGGCTCTATCTTACTTAACTAATATGCAAAGAAATTATAAAAATAAGAACAGCACATAAAGAATTAAAAAAGTACGTAAAGAAATAAGAAATTAATAATATTTCAGAATATACTAAACAAATTTAATATAAGGATGATTTCACTTCCAATTCTTCTGCATGTATTTTTTCTCATTACGTATAAAAAAATAAAAATAACTAAGAAAATGTGGCGAAAGCAAATTTTTATTCCATTTTAACAAATATCTTATTAAGCTTTTACCTTCCTTTGTAACCTTTTTGCACTACGTTTAGTTTTCAATAACTTTAAAGACTGAAACAGGCATTATTTGGTTTATTTTTATTTGAATAATAAAAGGCAATTTTATTTTTATTTTTAGTAGTTTTATTCTTTTATAGACTACTTTCAAGCTTTAAAGACACATCTAATTATAACGTTTTCTCTTATTATTATATCTAAACTTTTAAATATTTTCAAACAGCACAGTTAAATTATTTTTTGAATATATATATTCCGAATAAAATGTTTAGAAAAATGGATGAAAATGTGGATATAAATTTCTTTTTTTTCCTGTCTAACTGAAATGACGTCAGGAAGAAAATAATAATTATATTCTGAAATTAAAAAAAATAAATCCTTTATTTTACCTTAAGAAATTTATGTATGAACAAAAAATTATAAAAGAAAAATTATAAATTGAGCCGTTTTTTTAAATGTTGTATCTTTGCAATGCAAACTCTGGCGGACCAACATAATTTTTCAATACCATCAGTTACATTCATTTTTCTCAAGATTAAATATACCCGTATCCTCGGACTTAATACATAATCCTAAATAAACGATTCTCCTTCGGTTCAAATGATCGATGAACCAAAAGTTCAGCGTTTCGGTTCAGCAGCAAAGATCTAAGAACGTCATTTTTCTTCCACTGATGCCATTAAGGATTAAAGAAAAAGAAAACCAATTTGCTACGTTTTTAATTTCGTTTTCATTGCCAGATGACAGGTTTTGCTATACCTCAGGATTAACTCCTCTGACAGGGATCTGAATCTTTCCGAATCTAATGCTTCAGATAATGATGCCACTGTAACAAAGAGAAGTCGGATTCTTACTACTTTTAATTAGAAGATTTAATGAGTAAGCCTCGTTGTTATTATTTACTTAAATTAGCTTCTATAAGTTAATTAAACGTTAAGACTTTTAATAAAATTTGTGACGGGGATTTTTTTATAGACGATTTAAATAGAAATGAGCATTTATAATGTTAGGATATTAGACTTATTGTTGAATAGACGTTCTTAAAATATTTGACCTTGGTAATCTTCAGTGTCTTATCTCAAAAATTTTATTGTTGGACTTTAATAAAAGCAACACTTGAAATGCGGTAAGTTTTCGTTGATTTATTCAACAAAATTTGATAGGAAGTATTTCAGAGATTTCTGATATAGGTTTTCCATATACCTTTACAATTATCCATATAGATTTGTTTACCAGAGTGATTATGTTTCCCTTTGATTTGTAGTTGGGAGTCAAAATTCTTTCTCTCGTAAATAGCTGAAGTTTGGAATGGGAATAGAGTATTGAGGTCTATTCAAAATTGCAAAATCCTATTAAAAAACCTAATTTTTGAAATAACTCCAATATCGTTTTAAAATGTATCTAAAAAAGCAAGCAAAGGACTGGCCCGTAAGAAAAAAATCCTAGTTTTATCAGGAATCTAAAATGATTCAGTTCTAATATGGGTTTATAAGAATATTATTACTATCAAACAGTGATAGTAAATTTAGACACTGTAAATTATGAAACTCCTCTTCTATTAATTTAGTTCTACATCAACACGTTTTTAAAAAGTTAATTACTCATTTTTTGATTAATTTTTATTTACTTAATTTATAGTTAAATATGGGTTTTATTGATTCATTGTAACTCCTAATAAACTGGTATTGTAACTGATTTGAAATATTATTAATATTGTTACGTTTTTTAGCATAGCGGGTTCGGATTTAATGGTCTTTATTTGAGGACAGTACAAAAAAATTATATACAGTTATTTACAGGTATTTACAGGATGACTTGATGAAGGAAGATTTCAGTTAAACACAATACAGCAGTCAACAGTCACTAACAGCGTAAATACAATCCCTACGCACAAAAAACACAAACTGCAAAACAGATAATGTATAGCACAGCAAACAGTAAATCACAGGAAGTATCAATAATACAACGTTAACAGCAAACATAAACACAGTTTATTAATAACAAGCGAGAAAAGTAATCCGCTAGTCCAGCGAAACGCTTCTCTTCCGAGAGGAAACTAACTACCGTAACTATTTCTACCCGTCCCTTATATAGCGAATAGTCCCCAAACGAGCACGAACCCAAAAGCACGCGAAGCAACGCGGTGCTTCACGTACAAACCAGCGGCTACCAGACTATTCCTTTCGCCAAACCAACCTGGCTGGTGCGAAGCTCCTCGTCAAACGTCACCAACTTCGGCGTATTCCGCGGCGCTTGCCCACTTGTAACAATATTTTAACAATTTAACAAACATAATAAAACAATTAGGAATCTGGTCATTCCAATTTGGCAAATATTATTCTATATTTCATAATTCATAAGAGCTGAGTATTTTTTACCAAATTAATAGTTAATTAAAAATATAAATGTTTTTTTAATATTCTGGTTAGCAACCCTTTCTTAGCCTAGAAGCACTAGAAAACCATTTAGTCTGCTTGCTTGGAAATCTGCCACTGGTAAATAATCAGCACTACCTTTTTGCAAAGCGTGTGTTACAGAAAAGCTTGCTGTTACTTAAACCTATTTTTCTATCAAAATTAAAATATCTAAACATTTGCACTATGTATGTATACAAAAAAGGATGAACGTTTAGTTAGTATATTAGATAACTGGCATAATCCTAGTATACGGTACCCTTTGATTTGGCGACTTTATACCGAGAAGACGTGACGTCATTTCTGGAACGGACGCTTGTTAGCTGGTTGCCTAAACTATGGCTCCTGTTAAGTTGTTCAGATGTTTGGCGACATTTTTCAAAATGGCGCCAAAAGGGTACCGTATATTAGGATTTAACCTAGATAACTTAAACATATACAATTAAAAATCCATAGCAGGACTCTCATAGTTTAAAGATAATATACCAAGATTACATCTCAAAAATACAGCAGTTATTCTCCGCCAAATTTGGCTACTTATCAATTAACCTTTCATTTTCAGTTGATTATTCAGATATGTGAATGTTATTAAAACAAACGTCTCATGTATAAAAGAGATACTTTCGGTCAGATGCTGTGTATTTTTATCCTTGTCCATAGCTCTTGTATTTATTTATTTTCTCTGTCTTACATAAATATTAATTTCATTTCTTTTTACTTCAATGCATGTGCAATATAGAAAAAACATAGTAATTGTCAAAAAATGTGAACTCGAAATTTTGACGAATCCCCACGTTTTCGACTTCCGTAAGCTCGAGAAACACAATTTTGAAAAATGTCCCTCTGTCTTATTGACGCCTTCAGCTACAGGGTTAAAATTTGGTATTCGAGAACAAAATTAGCTCAATTCTATTAAATATGTTCAAAGTGAGTCAATCTGTACAGCTGTTCGCTTATAAGTTAACAGGATAACTATTAAATAAAAGAAATTTGATCGATATGATTCAGTCTATAGATTTCTATCGTGAAGACAGCTATAAAATTTTGAGTCAAATCCAACAAGGAATCGACCTTTGTTGGCTTGAATTTTTAGAAATATGTAAACACGGTAATTCAAAAGCACAATGATTTAGATATATCAAATTTGATATGAAATTTTATTATTACAAGTGCTACTTTTGTATTAAATTTTTTAATCGGGTGAGCAAAACATCTAAAACACAAATTCTATTTTTTGGATAGTATTAAAGCCTGCTAGGGATTAACGGCTGAATTACGCAATAAGCTCAATAAAAATTCCAACTTCTCGCCAAAAGTTAATATTTCGTAATTACTGTACGCCAATGCTAAGCAAGACGTTCTCGGACGTAATAAGTGTATTAGAAAGATGGCCAAAATGTTTTGAAAGAGTCACCTCTGATGGTTATCCAATAATAATTTTAATACATAATGAAAAATTTTGTATTAAGCAAGCTTTTAATTTTGTATCTATAACCATTTCTCAAATTCCTTTTTCTATTGCATGTTTCGCTTTCTTGTACAATTCATTGTTGATTTTAAAATATTTTTCCAATGATAAAATACTAAGTTTTCCATAGGAAAACTGTCTAAAAATTAAAAATAAATTGCCATATAAGTAACAAAATATTCCGACTTCTAGTACCATGTCTTCTTTTCTGACAAACTTTCTGTTTTTCCGGTACTCCGATTACAAACTTATTCCACTGTCTAACAAATTTTACTCTGCTCATTCCCAAATGTCCGTTGTTTGCAGTTGTAATTATATCTGCCACAACTTTTGAGTGATGATGATGAGGCTACAAGAGGCCTGCCTTATTGTAGAAACGGGACAAAAAGAAGCTCTGTATCTTAGATAATGAAGGGGGGATCTCTTGTTCCTCCTTTTCTTTTATTGTTTGGTGGAATAGAAGGAGAAAAAGAATTAAGAAGATATATTTATTTTTTCAGCAAACCACTGTTGCTACTAAATCTCGCAAAAGAAACACGTTTAATGTGTATAGTTATGGATAATTTATTTCGTGGTTCACCATGAAATTTTGTACTGTGGTCAAATGATAAGGATACCTCTAAAGGTATTTTTCATATTAGCATAAAATATTCAACAATAGGAACATCTTCACGATATTATCTGGAATTTATATCAAAAAACACATTATACTTGTGTGTGTGTGTGTGTGTGTGTGTGTGTGTGTGTGTGTGTGTGTGTGTGTGTGTGTGTGTGTGTGTGTGTGTGTGTGTGTGTGTGTGTGTGTGTGTGTGTGTGTGTGTGTGTGTGTGTGTGTGTGTGTGTGTGAAAATACTATACATATAGTTTGGTATGATATACCATACACTGGTATGCTATAGGACTGAAAATGAACAATCCAATAGGTCATTAATTGTGAGCAATAACATTAAAAATGACAAGATTTTAAGAAAAATTCAGATACTTATGAAACTTCAAAGTTTGCAAGCATATAATCTAGTTTTATAAAACTTTTTTAAATCATAAAAAAAATTATTATTTTATAGCTACGTTTTTTTTTCTTTCTGCTCTTATTTACATTCCGAAGGTTTTTTTTCTGCTTTATTCAGCTTGTATTGAAGATTTAAAAAATTTGTTCTTTTCAAAAAATCTTTTGTTGAATGTCTCATTCACTGGCAGCAAATATTGAGAAAGATGTTTTATATAAAAAAAACGTGGAAAGTTTTTGGAACTTTAAATAAAAGGTTTAAGAAAGTCTTCTATGAAAAGGTAAAAAAAAACCACCTTCACCAAATAAAGAGATATTTCCCAAATGGGTCACAAAAACTGTCTGAAGATGCTCTCCAATTTCAATAGACTTATTCAACTAACAGTTTCGATAACAAATACTGTTTTGAATCCAACGAAATTATTAGCTTATGTTTTTCCTCAAATTTAAAAATTCATTAGTGCTGCGGTGATAAAGCACTCTGAGGACAGCTTCAGTTCAAAAAAATACCAATTCGTAAAAAAATTAATCAGATTTACAAGACATGTTTCTTTTTCTTCATAAAACCATTATAAAAAAACTTGTTCGAAATCAAATTGTAAAAGAAGTTCCAAGGTGAAAAGTTAGCAAGAAAAGAGAATGTATTTAAACATACAACAGTCGAAGCTCGTTGAATTTCTGTCATTCCTCAAAATATAGTTAAAAATTTCTTCGACATCTCCTTTTGAATTTATTAAATTATTATTCAAGGAAAAGAAATATTTCTTTTCTTGGATGAACAGAGCAAAGTATTTTAAAGGAACAGAAAATATGCTTCTTTAATAAAATTTAATAACTGAACATGAAAAAATGAAGTATTTACTTTCGTATATGTAAGTCGATTTACAAGTCATTTTATTTGATATAAAATAGGAAAAGTCTCAATCCAATTAAATTCTTTTTTCAATTTCAAATGAATTCTTTTATGTATTTTAATCGCAACAATTCAAACTGCAGCCAAAGTCAGCGATTCTCAAACAACTGCATCATCTACAATATACGGAGAAAACAACTAAAAGAAAAGCAGAGAGAAATAAAAGTGCTGTTAAAAATTCCAAAAGAAAATTCAATAAAGACTGAGTTACGTTTTAATGATACCAAATCTAAGGCTATACAAAGCTTCAAATAATATCATAAATTAATTTTAATTGAATTTGTGAAGCTTATAAATTAATTAACGATAGTTATTTTTTTTTTCATTTTGAAATTTGTTTTCTCATTCTCAGCTTTTGTAATAAAAAACGTTGTAAATGATGGAGTTTCTTTTAATAATCTCTTAAATATCTTTATTTATAATAATTTGACCATTTCTTGCATAGTTTTAGTATTGTTAGTTTTTAGTAGAAAATGTGTGTGTGTGTGTGTGTGTGTGTGTGTGTGTGTGTGTGTGTGTGTGTGTGTGTGTGTGTGTGTGTGTGTGTGTGTGTGTGTGTGTGTGTGTGTGTGTGTGTGTGTGTGTGCGCCCGCTCTAATATAAGATGCTTAGTTAAATTATATCAATATAATTGTAAAATTTGTAACTATTATGAATTTTAAAAAATAAAATACCTTTTTTTATTTCAATGAATAACTGAATAGAAGCTATAATTTTTATAAGTCAAATATGTAGTTTCTTCCTAGTATCGCAAGGCATGGAAATAGGCGTCTGCTTAATATTAGTATAGTATTATGGTAAATATACTTAGAATCCTAATTCTGTTAAGGTTAGCTTATCCTGAAATTTACACTTTTAATATAAATATACTGTCATGGATTGACTTCATTAAAATAGTGAATATACGTAAAGAACACATCAGATATAAAGCAATGTAAGTAAGTTGGCCGGCGATTTGGCATAGAGTCCCGGTTCAGACATGGTTGTTCTTTTATGTACTATGTGTGAGATGTGTGAATGTAACCTCCCACCCTGTAAAGAGAGGCTGTGCAAGCGAATGGGATGAGTGTGTAACTAAGTCGCACTCTTGGCCCTAGTTGGCGCTACTTCAAAACAAGAGGCGCTTCTTTTGGCTTAAAATCTGCTGATAGCCATCAATGTGTTTGCCTATGACAACTACCACTTGTAACGACAACAACAAGATAAGACAACTTTGATATCACAATATTAAGTTATATTTAAAAGATTTAATTGGAAGCAAACGAATAATATCCTGAACAAACCATCTGGTCACCAAATACAGTTAGTTAATAATAATAAAAATTAATGGTAGTTTTTCTTAATAATCAAACGCTTAAACTTCTGATTAAAAGTAGTTATTAAGTCAATATTAATTATAACAATTTCAGTAATATGTATATACAAAGAAGATAAAAAAAGAAATTATAACATAATCTAAATATATATCTATACATTTATTAAAATAATAGAAAGTTAAAATATTAGAGCTTTAAGATCTAATAAAAGTAATAAAATCTATACAAAAATAGTGTAATCAAAATAAATATAAAATAAGAATACAACTTACTTAACAGTCAGAAAACTGCCAAAAAGAACACACTTTTGTTGCTGTATATTAACAGAAATGAACGCATTTATCCCGCTTGTAACTACTGTAAATACGATATTTCTGTCCCTTCTGGAGAATTTAAAGCGATGTTTTAAATATTTTGCTTGATAGCTTTCTACAAGCATGAAATCCGGATATACTTTTAAAAAGTATTAGTGGGATTGAGTAATTTTTTTATAAATGAAAGTATAAATAGTAAGATTGATAAGGAAAAGTAATATGCCATTAGCGGCATTAAGCAGATTAGAAAAAAACTCACTAATAAATAACTGTCAATTTAAAATTTTGAAGGATGTTTAAAACTATCATTATTAGAAAAGATAAACTATTTCTGACATATATTTACACTGAAGTGACAAAAGTCATGGGATAGCAATATGCAAATATACAGATGGCATAGTATCGCAGCGAAAAAGTATAAATGCGCAGTTCGTTTTCCAGAGCTTTCATTTGTGTTCAAGTTATTCATGTGAACAGGTTTTTCGTGATTTATGGCGGCACGACGAGAATTAACAGACTTTGAACGTGGAATGTTAGTTGGAGCTAGACGCATGGGTCATTCCATTGCGGATATCGTTAGTGAATTCAACATTCCGAGATCCACAGTATTAAGAGTGTGCCGAGAGTATGAAATTTCAGGCATCCCATCCCATCATGGACAGCGCAGTGGGCGACCACCTGCACTTAACGACCGAGACCGCCGACAACTGTGTAGAATGGTCAATGTTAATAGACACGCAACACTTCGTCAAATAACTGCAGGAATCAATGTGGGTCGTTCGAGGGACGTGTCCGATAGGACTGTACGGCGAAATTTGTCTTCTTTGGGCTATGACAGCAGAAGACCGACTCGAGTGCCTTTACTGATAGCACGACATAGGCTGTAGCGACTCTCCTGGGCTCGTGAGCATATCGACTGGTCCCTAGACCAGTGGAAAACCGTGGCGTGGTCAGATGAGTCACGATTTCAGTTGTTACGAGCTGATGGAAGAGTTCGAGTGTGGCGCAGACCCCACGAAGCCACCGACCCAAACTGTCAGCAAGGCACTGTTCAAGCTGGTGGTGGCTGCATAATGGTGTGTTCGGTTTTTACATGGCATGGACAGCCACTCATGGACTTCAAGTACCCACACAAAGATGGGAATTTTATGGATGACAATGCGCTGTGTCACCGGACCAGAACTGTTCGCGATTGGTTTGAAGAACATTCCGGACAATTCCAGCGCATGATCTGGCCACCTAGATCGCCCGATATGAATCCCATCGAGCATTTATGGGACTTCATCGAAAGGTCCGTTCGTGCCCAAACTCCTGCACCATCCGCACTTTCACAATTATGGACGTCTGTACAGACAGCATGGCTCAATATTCCTGCAGAGGACTTCCAACAACTTGTGGACTCCATGACGCGTCGAGTTGTTGCACTTCGCCGGACAAAAGGAGGACCGACACGACATTAACAGTCATCCAATGACTTTTGTCACTTCAGTGTATTTAGCATACAAAATATTGATAATAGTCAAAAATCTAAAATTAATAAAAAAAGAAAGATAAAGGCTTCATAAAAGTTTATCTATATGGAATCAAAAACAAGATTTAGCAGCTTGTTACTGAACAGAGCTAAATGGACTCCCCTTACCTTCGAGCTTAATTCTTTCTGTAATATACTAAGTAAAAAATAAAATTGAAATTTTTTATTATGAATAATTTATAATTAATTATTTTTAGTAAGACTTTCATTCAATGTTCTTTTTATTGAATAATGATTAAACTATTTAAAATGTATCAAAAAAGTTAAAGCTTAAATTATGACTAGGTTCATTACTATACCCTATAGAATAAATTGTTACCCTTTACAATTACTTAAAAAACTATCACCGATGACCCACATGATAATACAGATCTAATAAACAAACATTTACATCTATACAGTAGGATAGTAAAATGCTTAAGAGAAAGAAGAATGAAAAAAAGAAAGAAGAGAAAAGCTGAATGAAGAGAAAGAAAATAAAAGAGAAAAAAGAATGAAGAGAGAAAGAAGAGAAAGGAGAAAGAAAATAAAAGAGAAAGAATAATTAAAAAGTGAAAGAAGAATTAAAAAGATAAAGAAGAATTAAAAAGATAAAGAAGAATGAAGAGAGAAAGAAGAGAAAAGTGAAAGAAGAGAAAAGAGAAAGAAAATAAAAGAAAGAAGAATGAAGAGAGAAAGAAGAGAAAAGAAAATGGAAAACTGAAAGAAGAAAGAAGAGAGAAAGAAGTGAAAAGAGAATGAAAAATGAGAGAAAGAAGAATGAAAAAAAGAGACGGCAACAAGAAATTTCTTTTTGAAACTATTCTTCACCACAGATGAACATTTGGATCCGAGCCAAAAGGCTGGTACCTAGTTTTTTAAAAAATGCAAAAATAGAATTAGTAATTAAAAGTAATTAAGTCGTAAAGTTTCCAATAACTAGATTTTGATGACTTTGCAGTGAAAAAAGGGGGGCATGGGAACTAGTGCACGTATGGAAATGCAATGCTGCTTTATCAGACAAGATGCCCCATTTTTTGAAGAGAATGAAAATTACAGTGACAGAAACTCATAAATTTAAATCGTAAAAAGTTGAGAAATATCAAACCGAAATTAAAACAACCCAGTATTGTTTTCCTAATCAGCCTCAAAATAAATTACTATCTAATAAAAAAATCTAAAAAGTTAAGAGTTAAAAAAACAAGAACAGAAAATACTGGCTCACAATAAGAAGAGTGCAACAAACATTATATTTATAAAATAGCTACATAAAATTTAATTTAAAGAAATAAAAATGTCAAAACTTACTCTTTAGTCTTCTAATTTTGGAAATTAATCACCCGAACATCTTGGAAACCTTTGCATCTTAGTTTCTAGAAACATAGGACAGATTCAATTTCCTCTTAGAGAAGCTAAAATTGTTCGGGGGAACGACCTGTCAACAAACAAAGAAGATGAAATTAAAAAGCAGCGGTCCTTACACCTAAATTCAGCCATCGGAAAATGCATCGACTTTTTTATCTGAAGATCCAAACACCTGCTTTATGACATATTGTTTATTAGAAAGGAAAAGGGAGTTTTATTTTGAAAGTCCTATGAGTGCTTATAGAAGAGTTCTTGATCTTCGAGAAATAAGCCGATTGATATATAATAATGTTCAATAAAAATTCATATTTTTAAAAAATGAGAAAAAAAACTTGAAGTCTACGATTAAAAATTTCAACTTATCATGTAAGAATATTATTATTTTTAAGTCATTGCCTTCCTTAATAATTTGTCATTAAGTAGTTTGTCATCAATAGTTTGAAAAAAAATAATGGCAAAAGGTTAACCTTTTAAAGACGCATCTGCTTTTAGAGAAGCATACGTAATAATAATGCAATGCTGGTAAAAGCAAGTAAAAAAAATATATGTGATTAAAAGATGTTGATGAATATTACCATTTATGCTTTATGCATTTGCTTACGCGACTTTGGGCTTCAATTATTCGTATTGTTCAAGTATTTAAAACTCCTTAACGAAAAAACCATCATGTTCTCACATGATAAAAATTATAAAGAAAATTATATTAAACAAAAATATAATTTTCCTTGGAAGGATTACTAAACAATATGACATGGTTAATCCTTTTTGAATTATTCTAATCCTTTCGTTATTAAATATTGGTTAAGATAAAGATTCCAATTTATTAAATCATGGCTAAAGATAAAGACTTCAATTTATTAAATAGTGGCTAAAGATAAA
>JAOUZG010052937.1:0-12717 GCA_026289955.1 Argiope argentata
TAAATATATTTGATGTTGAGAATTTTGTAAAAGTATATAATCAATCTAAGAAAATTCAGAGATTGATAAAACGAATCGATTATAGAATTTATCAGTAATTTCTCTGTAGAAAGCATAGAAATGACAAATTTATTTATTCTTTTTTTTTCTGTAGTATATTAAAAGAGAAACATTATTCATGTGTGTCATCATATTTCAGAATAATTATGTGCACTGATGTTTTCAATATTATACATATATTTGGAATTTTAGGGTTTATATCTGGGAATAATAAAATAAAACTAAGAATATAAATGATGTTGAGAATTTTGTAAAAGTATATAATCAATTTGAGAAAATTCAGAGACTGATAAAACGAATCGATTGTAGAATTTATTATTAATCTTGTTCTAGAAAGCATAGAAATGGAAAATTTATTTGTTCACATATTTCAAAGAGAAACTTTATTAATGCGTATTTTCATGTTTCAGATTAATCATATACACTGATGTTTTGGAATTTTGGAATTGGATATTTGGAATTTAAAAATTTAAAAGTATCTGAGAATAATAAAATAAAAACTGTGTCTATATATGATGTTGAGAATGTTGTAAAAATTTATAATCAATCTGGGAAAATTCAGAGGCTGATAAAATGAATCTAGTATAAAATTTATTGATAATTTTGCTCTAGAAAGCATAGAAATGGCAAATTTATTTATTCACGTATTTAAAAGAAAAACTTTCTTAATGTATACCGTCATGTTTCAGAATAATAATGTGCATTGTTGTTCCAAATATTATAAATATTTTTGGAAGTTTAAAATTTAAAATTATCTGAGAATAATAAAATAAAATTTAAACTAAATTAAATAACCATCGTACTTTGAAACAATCAAGTACAAACAAAGTATCTGATACAAGACTGTTTCAAAAGCATAAAAAATGCTTCTTATCTTATATTTAATTTCATATTATTATTTATTCCCCGTCTTTCAAGAAATATTTAAGAAAAAGATTGTTTACAGACTAATTTTTGCCCTCTCAAAATATAATAAAATTTCTCTTCACCTTTCAACTATACGAAGATTTAATAAAAGAACCAGATATTTCCTCGAAACTCTCTCACACGTTCACAGTATCAAGACTAACCAAATAAAATTTCCACTAAATTAAATTACGATTGTACACTGAAACAAGGCAACGCAAACAAATAGTTGCTTAATGGACTGTTTATATACCCAGCAGGACTTTAAAAAAACAAAGGCGCTTTTCTGTAGTGTATTTACTGAAAGAATTCCCACAGACGCTCGTTGGCCAACAGACTTCACAGAGCTTAAATAATAGAGAATTCGATTTCCAAGGCATCTTGGGAGGATCCGGGATAAATTCCAAGAATCTTAAATGGTCTTGTATTGACGAAAGTGCCAGACATTCTTGGAAATTGTCTCCCCTAGAAACCCATGAAAGACGGAGCAAAGACGCCGGTTTCTTTATTTTGCTTTTTTTTGTTGTATTTGTTTTCTTCCCTATTTCCCTGTGCTCAGAGAATCTGGTGAACGGTCTATTAACTTTTGTGTCATCTAGAAGTCTTCTATGCACACAATTTGGATGGATGGATGTTTGGACTCGACGGAGGGAAAGTTTAAAAGAGGGATATTAAGGATAACTCGTAAGGACAAATAACGTCAGAGTGGGTTTCTGAATTGTCTAGACTAATGGTTTGGGTGTTTTGGGTTTTAACATATCTTTGTGGAATAGCGACTTGATGAGGCATTGACTTTCCATTTTTGCACAAATTCGTTGGAGATAGCACGGATTTTTTTAATTATAAATTTGTATTGATTTATCATTAATGTATTAATCAAGAAAATAAAGAAAGCGAAAAAGTTTGTTTTAAATTAAAAATACTCTAATTATTAAAAGCATCATTGTTAAACGGTACTTTTTTGCTAACCGAGCGCCAGCGAAAAATCGCCAAAGAAATTTGGCGAAATGATACATTATTTGGCGATTTTTAGCTTGAAAATCACTGTTAGAAATTTAGTGAAATTCTACAATATTTGGCAATTTTCACTGCCGCTAACGGAAAAGTACCTGCTAAAATATTAAAATTTGCAATATTATACTTTGAGAATGATACATTAACACTGTTATCGTGATGTATGTTTTAAACTATTGTTGCTACAATATTATTTACATTTCTGATGGAGCTACACAATATTTATCATATTACTATCTCCATTAATTACACTATTATTTTAAACATTGCTAACAGTTCGCTTCAGTTCAGTTGTCTTGCTGGTTTGAAAAGATGTTAGCTATATTATATTTCAAATAAGTCAATTAGATTAGATTAAATGTCATATTCATGATTCCCCCAAATCTGGCATTAAATGTCATTTTAATCTTGGTCGTTATAGGACTTAGTTATAATCTTATTTAATTCTTATTGCATTTGAAGACCAGATGATTCTCCGAGATTTATACTTATTGAAAATTTTAATTTACTTCTATTTTTTACTTAAATATTATTACTTTTAAAGTTTTCAGCAAAATATTTTTAAGCTTCAAATTTTGATAGTCACATAACTGTGTTACTATATATGCTTAAGCTGTTCTGTCCATTGTGCATGTATGTTCATTGTACTCTGTTTTAGTTATACTATAATAATATTTTATTGGTGCATGTATACATGCATGTGTACATGTTTATTATTATATTTATCGTAAAATAATTAAAATAAAATTTTATTTTGGTGGTTATAGGTCTTAGCTGTAATCTTATTTAAATCAAGCTGCATTTCACGAAAAGATGGTTCACCAAGATTATTACTTATTAAAAATTTTAATTAAATTATTTTTTATTTTTTATTTAAATATATTATTTTTCAATTTTTCAGAAAAATATTTTCAGTTTCAAATTTTGATAGCCTTATAATTTAGTTACTATATGTGGTTTACGCTGTTCTTTTCATTATATTATGTACGTTAATTGTACTATGTTTTTAGTTATAATTTCAAATAAATTCATACGAAATAATTATAAAAATATTTTATTTTTGTAGTTACAGGCCTTAGTTATAATCTTATTTAAATCTAGCTGCATTTGGCGACCAGGTGGTTTACCAAAATTAATACTTATTAAACATTTTAATTAAATATTTTACTTTACTTTTATTTTTTATTTAAATATATTACTTTTAAATTTTTCAATATTTTATAGCTTCAAATTTCGACAGTCGTATAATGTCATAACAAATGTTATTATATATACCTTACGCTGTTATGTCCATTGTACTGCATTTTTAGTTATATTTTCAAATAAATTTAAATTAAAAGATTATAATAATATGCTATTTTATTTCTGTCAAAAAATAGGCTTCTAACCATTATGAAGTCCTTTAGTTTTAAGAAATCAGATTCATTGAAAAGCTCGTGAGACTCCAACTTTCAAATACATAAATAAAATGTGCTTCTATATCCTGCGACTAAACCGATTTATGGTTTTTGAATATCATTACTTTAAGGGAATTAACAATATCATAATCTCAGACCAAGGTATCTGTCTATGTGCGGAGAAATTTTTTTGAAAACACCCTTTAAATATAAATTTTACTTTGTTTTCTAGGTCAGTGCAATTCAAAACAATAATTAATACCATTTAAAAACCCTTATTTGATTTGCAACTTAGTCAAATGGCTCAATTTAGCTTAAAAAATAGAAAAAATTAAGGTAAAATGCAAAACATGCTACCAGAAATTCTAATCAATAATTTGAAAAAAAATTTTATAAAACATTTGTACAACTTTAGTGAAGGCAATGAATTAGGATCTAAGAAATATTTGCATTTACAAAAAATTTATAGCAGTTCGAGTACTTCTTAACTCAAAATTTATCAAAATTCACATATATAAACAATTTTAAATAGCTCTAAACTAAAAAAATGTTAATCTCAGAACTAGAATCCTAGTTCATTGCCTTTAGAACAGTATAAATAACATGCATAAAGCATTTCATGCAAAAATATTCATAATTTTTTGAGATATCATATTTTGCGTATCAAAATTTTTATAAAAAGAAGTTTTCTTAAAAAATGCATTTAAAGATTTTATTTAAGTTTTATGAAAAATATCTTTATTTATTCTTTTTTAATATGAACCACATTTATAGAATATATCTTCTTTGTTAACAATTTTATATGTTTTCATCTTTTTCATTGCTTTTAATTTTTTCTGGCAACTTTTGTGGTACTTAATGATTGCCTTTTTGACGTGACGATTCTTTCTTTATCAAGAGAACGAAAGTCTATCAGTGTATAATTTCCAGGAGTTAATCCCAGTTCAGAAAAAAAAATGTTGAGACCATAAAATCTATGATTAAACATTATTACTGATATTGATGCTCCTAAGTGTAATGTCTGGAGTTCCACAAATATACCTTTTGGAAAAATCGTCCACAAAATATTATTGAAACTTTCATTAGTATTTTGAGTCTTACCCTGCAAGCATTTTTTAAATAAATTTGATCGTATTGCTGCATGTATTTCGATTTAATAATTTTTATAATGTTTTTTGGAAGGCCTATGTTGCTCTCTTTCAACTTTTTTCCACAGGAAAGTCCACGTTGGTATTTACACTAACTATCCTTTATTGTTAGGCACTGCCTATATATGGACTGCTTATCACTAGAGCATATATGAAACACCAGTTAAATTCAAAACCCATGTTAAATAGTAAAAAAAGAGTATTAAGGTCAAACTAAGCAATATTCACTTGAAAAAGATATATATTCATATAACAGGAAACGAGCAGATTTTTTCAAACGTGATTAATGTTTGAGAAACAACTGTTGCCAATCTCCTTTGTATATTAAGAGCTGAAAACTGATAAAAACTTAAGTGACACATATAGTCTGCTGTAACCTGAAAAAAAAACAAATTAATTTATGATTTAAGGAGCGAAATTTGATAAAAAGACAAAATATATCAACTTCCGGTTAGCACTACCGGTTTCGTTTTCGACTACTTTGAATTACTCAAATCTCCATATCTCCATTTCTAATAATCGTAGAAGAAAAATAATAATTGACTTAGAAAGCTAAATAAATGTACGTTAAATTTAAAAAATAAAAAGAAATTGTGAATTTCGACCAAAAGTGGCCTTTTAGACGTTGAAACTAAGGAAACTGATTGCCGTATATTCTTTGAGAAGGTGTTGTCAAAAATAGCGATTTTTTAATGCGACAGTATTATTCAAAATTTTATAACACACTAAGTGTTATTCACAATAGAGTAGATTTTTCTTTTTGAATGAAATATTAGTATCTCAAATGTATTTTGCTAAATATAATTCATAGGATTTAAACTGTATATAAAAGCATAAAAATCTGTACTTTAGCAAAATATTTAGTGGCTCAATATACTCAGTATATACTCTACTTGTATCAAATAATATTTCTTTCTTCTTTTATTGTCATGTCAGAAAATGATGTTATTTTGGGAATGAGCGTCAACAAAAATCCGTGGGCGAAAAAAAAGAAAAACCTTTGGCGAAAAGTTGAAATTTTATTATCTGCACGAGCCTCTCAAAAGATCAGCTTTTAATAACGAGTTGCCATCCCATTTAAAGAAGCTCCGATGTAAAAAGATAAGTTAATGTTTAGAGCAAAGAAAACCTAGAAAAATGCCATTTCGTGTGTAATTATATGAAATGAAATAAATAGGAAAAGCGACATTTTTTTAAACAATAAATGCGAGACAAATTTTTTTGATCGTTGGCATTACTAAAGTGACTCATTCAATGAAACAATTAAAACAAATAAAAATGTAATTTGACTTTCTCGAACACGTGGTGCTTGGACGTTCACAAAATTATGTTCTAACAAGATACATTGAAATATGCACAGCAGATTTCATGTTAATCTTTATATTATTTTTCTGTTAGAAATACATGCCAAATACAAATTGCATAGTAATTAAACTTTGGGATCAGGTTAAACTGGAGATTTTGTATACAATGAAGTGAATCACGTTTACTTTAAATATTATTGACTTATTAAATCAGTAATGCATTTATTTTGCAAGTTTATAGAAACCTTATTCTTATATTTATGCTTCTAGAAAATATCATGTTTTATGTCTATTTCTTTTCTACGAACACGCGTAGAAAATTGCATTTTTCTTTTCTTAGTTTGTAGTAAAAATTAATTTCTTCTTTAAATTTCAGTCTTTATCAACGTGATGGCAACAAGGTCACGAAAATCCTTTTCTTTTAAAGGATTCGCAATGTAGTCACGCATTTAAAGTTCAATTTTTATTTTAAAAGAAATATTTTGTTTCAAAATATATTTAAACAAATTTCTAAAAATATAATAAAAATAGAATTTGTTTTTCATATTTGGGGTTCTGCTTCCTGCTTACTTATGCTCGCCAATCCCCAGGAACTACTAATGCAGTTCCTCTCGGATCGCTTCAGGATCCAAGTTCGCTTCCCTCTCTCACCATCTACTGAACCACTTTAGTCTAGCAACAGATATAATCAGATTCAATTTCTTCAAAAATATGATAAAACATTGAAAGAAACAAAACATGCAAAGTAGAAGTACACTCGCAAAAAATAACTGCATCTACGTTCTTTTTGAGCCGAATTACATTCTTTTATATGCTTCAGATAGCTTCTTCCTTCGATTGAATTGCTGATCAGCAAGTCTTTCAATATTTCCGCTGGATTCTACATATGTTTCAAAACAATATATTAAGAATTAAATTTTGAAGCTTTCATAAATTATTTAGTGTTATCAATTTTGTCTTAACTTTTTTGTTGCTTTTGTTTTATTTACAAAGTGAAATAACTATTTCATTGGTAAAGCTTTTTAAAATACATGCAAACTATAAATACTATATCAAGAAAATAGAAGGTATATAAAGCAGATGCAAACTCAATTAATTTTACACAAAAATGTTTAGTTACGTTTAAAAATTACAAAGGTGATCATGTCATTAGAATAAATCACATTACTGTAGAAAATATAGCGAACTAAGAAATGTTCATTACTCTCCACGAATTTTAATATCCAGATATCAGTAGAGACTAATTCTCTCAACTTCATAACTTCCAATAAATTACGAATAATTGAAAGCCCTTCGTTCTAATTTCACCGAATATTTCAATTACCCTTTAATCAATTTATATTTAAAGAACTCAGTCTTAACTTCGGTATTCAAACTCTTCAAGAGTCTTTGAAATCGACCGAAGTATTTGACTGAAGCAGCTTTGGCAGTGAGAAAGTCCAAATAAAGAAATGATTATCGATTCTTTACTGAGATTCATTTCACTAATTAATATTTCGAGACGTTTCGAATTAAATTATTTCAGTCTTAGACTAAATTAATGTATCTTTCGATTTCCATTTGAATTGTTAATTGAAAACCAGAAGTCTATATTCAAATGCAGTTTTAAATAATAAACTGTCACCCGTTTTCAGAGTTACTTCTAATTGGCGCTAATCTAAGCAATGTACTGATGTGTATGCTTTAAATATTTGGCGCCAAATGATTTTAAAATGCCAAATGCTTAGTTAGTTCATTCTTTCTAATAATCCCCATGGCTTCATCTTTAGGTCAATACTACCCTTGTATATCAAGGTGAACATAAAGAGGTTAATTTAGAAGTTATGGTTACACTGACTTCCTCAATTGCCCATGCTGATGAGGACAAATTCAAAGGGGGTGGAGGAAAATAGGATAGTGCATTAAAGAAAATCTACATACAAATTGTTGACGCCAAATTTAGTCATATCACCAAAATGCAGTCTGCGTAACGTTTTAATTGAATTTAATGAACTGCGATGCTTTTATTTCAACTTCTCGTGAATGTTTTTGAATAGAATCCGTTAAATTCCATATAGACATGAAATGGGAACTTTGTTCTTTCTTATCCGAAAGTTATGAATATATATTTTTAATTATTGAGAAGTAATTGTGGCAAATAATTTTATGGACTTCAGATAATTTGCTTAAGAATATTTCTGTACTTTAAGGAATTATCTATGAAAATCTTTAGACTAGTAAGTAATCTTTTACTTCGAATAATTAGAAAGTGCATTTAGAATTGAGAATAAGAGATCATTCCGGATCAGTATCTAGCTAACAGATACAGAAAACTAATGCTTAAAAGATTTAATTTTCTGGGTGTTTCCGGAACAAAACATGAAGTTCAAACATAAGATTTTCTAGAAATATAAATGCAAGAAAAAAATTATCAACCTTTAAAATAAATATATTATTAATTTAATAATTCTTATTCTATTTAGAGCACACACACTTACACGCACGTGCGCGTGCACACACACACACAATTTTTCGAAATACGTTTATTGACTGAAACAAATAAAAATATTATTATTTATATAATTTAAATAGCATTTTAAAATAAAAGAAAACAATAATTTTTGTGATTAATCAGATAAATTTGTATTGAATAATGTTTGCAATGTGACAAATATAATAAAAAAATATTTTGCAATGCACTTCAGACATGCTGAAAGATTCTTTTTGTGTGTGTGCACGTATTCTTTTTTAAAAGTATGTTATGTTTCAGCAAAAAGTTTTGTAATAATTTAAATTAATTAATTACATTTTTCATCAATTAATTTGAATTTGAAGTTCAGATTTTCCAGAATTAGTAGAAAATCAGAGAGATACATTGTGTAATGAATTGAAAAGCGCGAAGTTTTTATATGAGTATTTGTCAAATGACTGTCAAAATTGATGTAGAATTACTTGATTCAACAAACTATTAAGAAGACATGTTATATAAAATGTTGAATCGAAACATTAAGCAAGAATTAATCGTCATAAATAAACTTTTTGACAAAGTGGCCTGTGTTATATAAGTGTTTAAAAATACTGACTGTTCTAGGTTTTTTTAAAAAAAATTCTAATTAGGTACTTTCTCTTTAGCCGGGTGCAAGCGAAAAATCACCAAACAAATTTGGCAGAACTCTACAATATTTGGCGATCTTTCACTTAGAAATTGTGTAAAAAATTTGGCGGAATTCCTTTATTATTTGGTGATTTTTCACTTGCGCCCTGCTAATGGAAAAGTACCGGATATTAGAAACATTTTTATACGAAATATTTTTAAAATTTTCAAACAATTTATTTCGCCAAATTTCTTCTGTTTTAAAGCGAAAAATCCCCAAATAATGTAAAATTCCGTCACATCTCTTTGGTGGTTTTTCGCTTGCGCCCGGCAGACGGAAAAGTACCAGCAGTATCTCCCGCTATCTTCCATCTTTATATTATTATGAACAATATGAGCGTTTCACATAAAGTGGTGTAAGGGGAAAATACAGCTAGCATTTTTAATGGTCATTTAATTAATTTGAGATTCCTTTAAAAGGATATATGCACACGTCAGAGAGATTAAATATTTGTTAATGATTCATTTGCAATTTAAAAGCTTGTATCTTTAAAGCGCTTCGTATTTGATTTCTGTGAATGTTTAAAGCTAATGTGATGAATCTAATTATTTTAAAAGAGAGTTTGTGCGTACTCTTAAATTAAGTGTGGTTTCCTATAGCTTTAAACTTGAGATCTTGCGGAGGTAAACTAAAGACGACTTCAAGTCCAGTAGAGTTTACATTTCCTCGTTATATGTCAACACAAAGAACCTTTGAAAATTGACAAAATTATAAATTTAAGAGTAGCTTTAGAATTCAGAAACGCCAGGGTAAGATCTCGGGTGAAGTTAAACATATAAGAATTTAGGAGAAGAGGAATAACTAATAAACCAATTTAACCTGAGTAACCAATTAACCTCTGACCTAACTATAAACCAATTTAACTTAACGGTGATTAGATAATATTTGTGTATAGTAACAAATATTATCTATCACCGTTTCTCCACTTCTGTAAATAGAATTATCAAAACTTTTTGTTTCTAATATAAATAATTATTCTCTAAACGAAAGAAACCGGAGGCAAAAAATTCATTATGATTACAAGATATATAGTATAGCAATTATGTTTTTTATTTAAATAAAATATTTCTTTTAATTATTCCTTTATTT
The DNA here is from genome assembly GCA_026289955.1 of Argiope argentata. Taxonomy (NCBI): domain Eukaryota; kingdom Metazoa; phylum Arthropoda; class Arachnida; order Araneae; family Araneidae; genus Argiope; species Argiope argentata. Next base: position 10,053 of record JAOUZG010052937.1, read on the forward strand.
TTAGTAAAAAAGTATTTTAACTTTGATAATATATGCAAGCGTTTGGAGATTTTTCGAAATACTTTAGATTTAGACTTATTATTTTTTTTTTAGATTTTCATCATTAATTTAATAAAACCTTGGTTGCAAAGAATCTTTCTTACATTTACAGACTAAACTGTTTTTTTAAAATGGTTATAGTTGATTTGGAGAGGAAAGTCTAGATCAATCATGTGTCTCTAGCTTCATAAGCCAGTTAACAATCTCTGAACACGGGTAATCAATCTTATTTAGTGATTATGCTACGTGACTATGAACTCTAACTCGTGACTTCAGTACTTCACCTTCTATTACCATATTGATGACCTTGTTGACGTAACTTCATGTAACTGTTGTAGCGCCATTCATTCGCAGCAGAAGTCGTCAGACTCACTTGACACAACAACTTATGCACCACTTACCGTAATGCTTGGAAAAATTATACTGTACGTGTCTCTGCCGACTCACTGGTGGGGCAGTACTGTCATAATCCAGTTAACAATCTCTGGACAGTAGTGATCCCTCTTATCTAGTAGTTCTGTGGTTACGTACGAATCTGCGATCTCTAGGGCTGCGGTCTTGGTACGTGGCATTCAATCGCTGCATTAATTTGTGGCATATAAAAGAAATGAAAAAAAGTTAGTGGTTTAATTTCCATTAGTATATATGAAAGCATCATAGATCTTCAATATTTCATCCTGAATAAGAAACATGAAAAAAACCATTTTTTTTATGATTATGGAAATTATTTTGAATTTACCTGCATTAAAGGTGATAAAATTATACAGGAAAAAAGTTATTACTGACAACAACAACAAAAAAGACATTATGTCTTAAATATACTATGACGTATTAAAGAATGAATCATTGTTAATTTTAAATATTTAATAAAATGTCAAATAATGAAACAAGAGTTACCAGTTTTAAGTATTGTATGTAAAAGAATACTTCCATTATAAAGCTTCATGAAATGAGGCATAAGATTACATGAGTACTCTTTGAATTCTGTTTAAGGAGATTCTAAAAAGTTAAAAATATCAATCTTTTGTACATTTCACATTGAGAAATTAATAAAATATTTTTCTAATATTCATCTATGCTCTTCCAAAGTTTTACGCTTGTTATTTATAAAATTTATGAAGGAATGAAATAAATCAAATTTATTGAATTAGACTACTTTTTCATGTCTGCTCAGGTATTAGAACAAGCGCTTAGGTATAATTTTACATATATCTCATGTTATAAATAGAATCAAATAAAAATATAAAAATATACACATTATCAAGTTTCAGGAAAGGATTCAATGGTGTATTAATTGAAGTAATTACAAACGTCTTTCAAGTGGAGCATTGTTGATGCCATACAAAGCTGAATTCTCCTAACAATACTTTCATTCATACGCAATTGAATTCTCCTAACAATACTTTCATTCATACGCAATTGCAATCTCCTAACAATACTTTCATTCATACGCAGTTGAATTCTTTTAAAAATACTTTCATTCATACGCAGTTGAATTCTCCTAACAATACATTCATTCATACGCAATTGCAATCTCCTAACAATACTTTCATTCATACGCAGTTGAATTCTTTTAAAAATACTTTCATTCATACGCAATTGAATTCTTTTAAAAAATTCATTCATACGCAGTTGAATTCTCCTAAAAATACTTTCATACGCAGTTGAATTCTTTTAAAAAATACTTTCATTCATACGCAGTTGAATTCTCCTAACAATACTTTCATACGCAGTTGAATTCTCCTAACAATAATTTCATGCATACTCTATTGAATTCTCCTAACAATACTTTCATTCGTACGTAACTTTGATTCGTACGTATGTAAATTCTCCTAACAATACTTTCATTCGTACGTAGGTAAATTCTCCTAACAATACTTTCATTCATACGCAATTGCAATCTCCTAACAATACTTCCATGCACATGCATTACCATTACATATATCATATGTAATCGGAATTTTGAATGTTCCTTTCTTTTTAACATGCCATTTTTTTCTTAAGGAAAGTTTGCATCATGAGCATAATTGTGATGAAAGAAATTTTTTTTTCGTTCTTTGAAAATTTATTTGCTTCTCTGAGGCTTTTTTTCTTTATTGGTGCCCATGGTGCAACTGCCAACTAATAAAAATGAAATTTTCTTTGAAGTTCTCATAATTGAAAGATGTGCCGCTTGGCAAATATTTGTTTACGATAGTTTTCAAGCAAGGAATAAATTTGAATTTCTAGAATTATGGCAGGCCCTTCTAAACTCAAAAATAAACATAGATCTGCAAGTTTTATCGATAGAAATGGGAAACTTTTGCCTAGATGAAAGCAAAATAAATATTTTATTAAGTATCCTTTACACTCTATGGCGGTCATATAAAAATGTACATCTTTTGATCTTTTTATTATTATTTAAATTGCACTCGTGTCATTATCCTCTCTATTTTAATCAAAATTTGTGCTTGGAAATACATGTATAGAGCAATATTTAGGGAAATAAACGCTAGCTTTAATTTTATGAGATATCTGCTATAGTATAGAACAATGTCTACTAAAAATGAATGATAAAACATAGAGTGTTTTTTATGTTGAATTATACGAAGATAAAACACATTCTATTTTTACCAAACTTATACAG
>JAOUZG010052944.1:0-30222 GCA_026289955.1 Argiope argentata
ATATATATATATATATATATATACTAGCATTCCCGTACCCGCCATTGGGTAATGGAATTAGCAGTGGATAACAGTGCTTGGTGCACTTAGTTACAAAAATCCCCTACCATAATTATTTATTACCTATAATTGTTTCTATTTTTCGGAAGATCCCGGTACCCCTGGAATCCTTATATATATGTCCTTGTGCTTAACTGATCCTTAACTGTTCTTAAGGATCCTTTTAAAGTACTAATTTTCTTTGTAAACGCAGGCCATCCACATTTTATTGTTATATCTATATTTATGCAAGACTTCTTTTTATACAACATTTTTCGTTTTTTTTCTGGTGCTAAAATTATTAAGCCGCTTGATGAACTGACTCTGAAGAAAGCTACATAAAATTGGTAGTGTGAAAAACGGTCTTCTCTTAAATCGATCCCTGCTACTTTTAATGTCTGTCCTTGTGACTTATTAACGATTATTGCAAAGCAAACCTTTACAGGAAACTGTACTCTTCTAAATTCAAATGGATAGTCCGACGGAATTAGTGGAATGCGGGGTATTCAAACCAACTCCCCTTCAGCACATCCAGTAATTATCGTAGCTGCGATCATATACTTATTAAGTCATTCAATTGACTTATTTTTTATATCAGCAATATCAGGATAAATCTTGGTGATGAGATCTGGAAACTCCGTGACTACCGTAGAGAATTCGAGGAGTATAATAATTTTACCAGCACATTCAGGATATGTTCCATTTCTTATTTTAAGGAGAAGATTAGAAAAAAAGTCTACTGACACATCTCCACGTAAATGAACTCTCATATTCTTATTCAAAAAAAATTTCTACACTTTAGTCCATAGATACGATGATTTGATGCATGCTTTAACTTCATTTGCACGTGGTCCTCTAGGTACAACCGGTAATGTTTTACGAAAATCCCCTGCCAGTAGAACAGTTACTCCACCCATTACTTCATCAGAATTTCTTAGATATTTGAGAGTTGAATGAAGTTCCTCGCATACTGCTTTATGAGCCATAGTACTCTCATTCCAGATATTAAGTTTGCAATCTTGTAAAAACCTTAGCCAAATTACTCTGTTTTTTAATACTTCACATTGGATTCTCTGAGTAATTCAGGTTAAGGGGTAATCTAAAAGCAGGATGAGCTATCTTACCACCCTCCAATAACGTTGCAGCTATTCCAAATGATGCAGTTGCCAAGGCAATGCCTTTATTACTTCTGACCTTTGAAAGAAGAAAAATTTAAGAGAAATGTTTTTCCAGTGCCATCAGGTGAATCTAAGAAAAATATTTGACCTGTACCAGACTCGATGCTGTTGAGGACCTTTTGATATACGCTGGACTGTTCGTTTGTTAGAGAGGCTTCAGCATTATATACTTCTTTCTTCAAGTCTTCAAGATCAAAATTTGTTTCTCGTAAGTACTCTCTGTTTTGCAAATGAGTCTCAAATCGCTCAGACTGAGGTAAAGCATAATTCCTTAAGCACTGATCTGAACTCTGAACTGTGTCTTCAATCAGAATCAAGCATTGGACAACTGAAAGAGTGAAGTCTTGCAGTAGTCTTTCATGCTGAAACCGGATATCTTCTGAAAAACTGTCCTTGTACTTTTACCAAAGGCTTCGTGGATCAGAGGGATAACAAAATACCAAGATAACTTTTAAAAGTTCTCGCAGTTTGAATGACGATCTGCTTAAAATAACTTCTTTAATAGTGTATTGCTACTGTTTATCAACCTCGAGCAATCCCATTGCCATGCACGCACCTTTGAATGTTGGGTAATTATTTCATAAGACCCGTAATTTTTGCTGGATCGTTTCCAAAATTGATCAGGGTGTGCCAAAGAAATGCCAAGTTATATATAAAAAAGTATAGTCTCATTTTTATTAATCAATGGATTAGATTTGTAATATTGAAAAGGGAAACCCAATAAATGAAAAAAAAAAAATTAAATGCGCAATTTTTATCAGATTTTTACAATCTTTCACACGATTTTGAAAACTTTATCAAATTTTATGTTAAAAAAATTTGATTAAGTTATCTTGAAAAGTTTTGGCGTAATTAAATATTAAAGCGCAATTTCGCCTCTTCGTTAAAAAATTCGCCAAAAATTCAGTTTTAGAAATTCGATTTTTTAAATTGGATTGCAGCATACAACTCGTATTGTCTTTCAAGAAACCTATTTTCTGCATTTTTCCAGCTAAGCGTCTATTTTACAGGGTCGTTCTAGAAATAGGCACGCCAAAATGGACTTAAAAAAAAAACGATATTTAATTTTTGTGTCGATATTTCGTAAAATGAATTATACCTCCGTGGTCTACGATAGAAAGTTCATCCGATTCCACTGCGATATTGAGTATAAGTTGAACGGTCGAGTAACGATGGCAATTTAAAAAACGCAAAAGTGCAAAACCCAAACTGATTGCTTTATAATGAATTTTATTTCTTTCTTAAATTTATCAGAGAAATCTTCCATAAGTATTGTTTATATTTAATGTTTATTTGTGCATTAATGTAGGATATTCCACAGAACCATTTTAATTAACCAACATCTGCCTTCATCTTGTTTTGTCAACACCCGATGATATATGAAATCCAAAGCAAGAGTTGTAAAGGTTAGATTATTTCCCAGAGGACCATTATTTTTAATTAGTTTGCATTCCAGAACAACGCCACCTATCGGTCTTTCGAAAGTCTGTCCCAATTAACTTTGAATCAGAGGCTCACTAACTTTCGTCCAGAGAAGACGCCTGTCTTCACGCGTCAGCGGTTCCCGCTAAGCTCAGCGGATGCGCGGTAATATATATTTCCAGTCATAATGTTTCCCTATCTCTAACGTCCTCCTAGAGGAAATAATCTAACTTTCTGATCATTAAATATCTCCATGTTTTAATTCTTTTTAATATTTCCCTATAAATACTCCCCCTGTAAATATTCCCCTTTAACTTTAAATAAATTCTTTTATTTTTTCTAAAGAAGTCTTTTCATCCTTCGTTTGTATTATTTTAATTTTGGTTTAGAAACTAATCCATAAATATTAAAAAACCCTAGACATCACGCCACTAAAATCCCGCTATCTGAAGAGTCTTAATTTTTGGAAGATTTATTTAGACTCCCACATTAATAAAATTAACTTCTCGATTTCAACAATACATTCTTGCATGATTATTCACAGAAGATTTAATGCATTGTATAATCTATATTACAACAATAGTATTAATATAAGTAATAAGTTATCAATAATAGATAATGAATCAGTGAATATTTATTCAGTTTTCCCCTATGCTGTAATAAAAATTCTTACATTATTTTTAAAAAAATGTTTAGGGGCATCTGCATATTAGCAATCATTTAAAAAATTAAGCATAATTTAATAACAATTAATGAAATGATATTTTTTGTGTGAAAGAGTTTTTTTTTCTACATTTATGAATAGACATTTATATTCTAATTTGGGTTCCATTTAAATATAGAAATAATTAAAAAATTATTCAAGTAATATAATAAATGACTTTTTTAGAATTCTGTTTCATGGATTATATAATACAAACGGAGATATTTACATAAATACTAATGAGGACTTAAAACTCTATGCATTATTTAGTTTAATGCAGCATACTGTATTCTGGCTCATAAATTAAAATCATACCAAACAACCTAGTAAATATGTAGAATATTGTCTTTCAAGAATTGAGAAGGTGTTATCTCAATGATAGTTAGTATATATTTTTAAGAAACTTTAATTGTATTTAATGATTAAAAAAACTAGTATTGCAGCTTTATTAGAAAAAAAACATTTTGCAAAAGAATACAATATATTTCAGCATTTCATAAACTTCTGTTATATGACTTTTTATGGCTGAATGAATTTATGTAATAAAATAAAAAAGAATTCAATGAAAATAGGGTTTTTTCATTTATTAATATATATACAAAAATATGTTCTTTTCTAAAAGAAGAATTATACTTTTATAATTTTTCATTATTACTTGATAAAAAAAATGAATGCTAAGTTGTGTAGTAGGTCTGAAAAGTCAAGGAATCAAAATTAAACATGAATAAAAATATTTTGGTTAAAACTTGTTTTGGATATTTATATACCAGCTGATTTTTTTGAGATGATTAAAAAAATTATATATTAGTTTTCATTCGGTTTGCTTGAAAATCATTAAGAAAAACCAAGGTATGAATGGCTTCTAAACAGAACTTATAAGGCACTCTCAATTAACATACGAACCATTAAGCATGCCTATATTTATTCATATTAAATATAAGGATGTCACAATGTTAAAGAATAGAATAAGAATATTTACAGATTGTTATCCTTATAGAGCTTCACTTAGATGAATGTTTACTAAACATTTCTGTTGATAAGTTGTTAGCAATTAAGAAACAAAAATATTCATTACAATCTGCTATTTATTTGCTGAGTTATATATGTCTTATAATTTATGAAAATAGCAATGTAAAACCTTTATATATTAATATTTCACTGAGGAATGTTAAGCAACCGACATTGGCATTGCATAATATGAGATGTCTCAGATGTAGAATGTTTTACTACATAACTTTCGTAAATCATAAAACAATAAAAAAGCAAATTACTCTGCATGTAACTAAATTGAAATACTAATACGAAATTTTTATATGCCCATTGAATTGTTATATTATGCTATAATTTAGAGTGTAAAATTTTAATGGAATTAATATTATCAAGACTAATGAATAAAGACGCATAATAAATGAACAAGCTACATACAAAAATGCCAAGGAGAATTGTGTACTTTATGAAGAATAAGACAATAGATAGTATAAAACATTATTTCAATTCAAAAATATGACTAATACAATTACAATTAGAGAATCAATTAAATACAGAGAAATGTAAAAAGGAATTATTTACCTTATTACTTTGAACACTATTATATTTTCTCACAAATTATAGTCTTTTACTTTTTATAATTAAAAAATGTTTAAGACTGAAATTGACAATACTGCAACTGTTTTAGAATAATCAATTTTTGAGCGCTCAGTACATTCTAAAATAGACCCCATGAAACTATGTAGGAAATATTACGATATTTTACATAGATTTTTTGCCGTTATTTAATTATTTTTAGAAATGTTATAATTGAAATAGTCTAAAGAAAAGAGAATGCAAAACATATGAAGTTCCCTGACAGTGCCTCAAATGTGTGTGCATTTATGATATAATAACAAAATACAATAGCAGAATAAAATTGTATTTTTTTTCAGTTCATGGTAGCATATGAAGACAAATTAAAACAAATAGAAATGTCGGGCTTAGAAATTATAAATAAAAGGTATATATAACCTGTTTTGGGAATATAATCATTACCAAAATACCTTTTTCTGACAAAAAAAAAGATTATACATACAACCCTTAAATTTTAAAAGTACCCCCTTTTTCTTCAAAATCAGTAAATTATCTGCTTTGATGACGTATTGAAACATTCGTCAGATAAAAAGTGCTTTTAAATAATTTAAAGATTCGTTAATATCAAGAAATTCAGACCCCTCTAAAATCAGCAATAGAAATAATAATAATGAAACAAGTAAAAGCCACCTGAAGAAATTAAATATTGAAATTTTTTGTTTGTACTGAACGATTAACATTGTCGTTTTTCTCCAGCATTCATATTAATGAAATAATATACAACGTGAATCTTATTAATGTTCAAAAGGAATTTATATTATAAATGGAATCTTCGTTAAATACATATTAAGAAGAAGGATAACTGAAAAATGTGTTTTAAGCAAGCATATTTTTTTAAATATACCATTTATTTCTACCAACTCACCTGGAAAAATGTTATGATACAACTCAACTTTTAAAAAACAACACTTATTCCTGGTGCCCTCTTGGTCGAATGATCCTATCTGCGAAAAGTACAGTTTGTGATGGATTCGTGCAACCCATAGGGATTGTGGTGAAAACTATATAATCCAGATAACATCTCTCGAGCTGAAATGTTACTTTTACTCGATCAGCATGTTACTCGGCTACTAACCATAAGATTGGAAGTTCAGGCCTAGTGTTATCCACTACCGCCGCAATGGTGAATCCGGCGACGTTAGTTAAAAGCAACCTTCGTACGCAACTTTGTTTAACTGTCGAAGTGCCCTCTATCGGCAACTACAAGACCGAGAAGCGCATTAAATACGACAGTTAGCACCATCACCAGCTCACGCCCGTTCTCGCATTTATATTTTTCGTCTAATCACCGGCTTACTGTTAGGGGAGTATGTGATGAATGCCATATAAGCCAGATAACTTCCTTCGAGCTGAAGGGTCCTTTTTGCTTGAGTGGCATGTTACTCGGCTACAAACCATAAGATTGGAGGTTCGGGTCTAGCGCTATCCACTACCGCCGCATGATAAATGTTGCGGTTGAGACGTTAGTGTGCATTATCAGAACTTATGCCACTGAAACAGGATGCATTCGCACTAGTTTATGATATACTGTGTGCCATTGTAGATATAATCAGACCTTCTCTATAAAGGGAATTGATTGCAGAAAACCATTTGGGACCCTCATTTCTTGTGAAGTAAAAAAAAAATATGCAAACACGACCATATATTATTAATGCATGATTTTGTGAACATATCAATTACTTCAGAAAAATTACAGTTTTGAATGCAAGATGTGCATGTGTAATCAGGCCATTATCTTGCTTACAATATCTGAAATCTAGACACATAAATTTAGTGAGGAATTTGGAGCACTACGTTCTTTATTTCCTTTTAATGACAAAGTAAGAACCATATTTTCCACAATATTCCTAATCGGAAAGATAAGACTTAAGATCAAATCAATTTTTTTAAACAGAAGATGCTATGCTAATTTGTATTATTAGATTTTCACTTCAAAAATTTCTTATCTATGGATACTTGCTTGTTTTAAGGTCTATTTTGATTATTATCATGCAATGTACATCAAAATGTGTCAAGAATTTATATAAACATTAAAAATTGGTTTAGATTTATTATTATTAAAACAGCTTAAATGTGTAATTTTTGTTGTTCATTGACAGTCAATCTTCATTTTTGAATATTATTCTCATTTTAAACCAATGATTTTGTATAATATTTCTGGAACTCTTCCAAGTAAAATTCATAACTTACAACACCACTTCATTTTATTGTTATGTAAATAATGAAAAGAGTTAATGATTGCCTATTTTCAATTAGCAGTTTCTTGTTAATTCTTTGAATACTGTTTGACATGGTATTCAATATGGAAACTTGAAAGAAAAATTTATGTAAAAAGAAACAGAATAATTTTAAAATACAATGGAGTAAATAATAAGCACAATTGATTTTCAAAAAATTCATTTCAATTGATAATAACACCGACTATAAATTTATCGATGAAAAGATAATAGTACCATTTGAATAACTAACAATTACTTAATATATGGGCTCTTGAACGAGTGGATAAAAAAACCCTTCAAATCAGAAAAAAAATTAAGAAAAGTGCAGATTTTTCAATTAATAATTCGGACGATTTCAAAAAGCTCACACAGACAGTTAATATCGAAGAATAAATATTTTTTGTTTTGTATCCACATTAAATAACATTACAGTATCTTTATTTTCCAATAATTTTTAAAAAAATATAATATAGATATAAATTACTATCATAAATCCATATATTCTTTGTTAATTTTAATTTACATTTTTTATAAATCAGCTGCAGTTTATGTACAACTTAACACTATAAAAAGTAGTAAACAAAACTGCATTTGGATTGCTAGAAGATCATTTCATTGGATTGCCATATTGGCAACAAACTAGAATGAGCGCTAAATAATTCATAATTCAACTTAGAATCGTCCACTTCGTTCTAAGTTATTTAATGCCGCGTTGCAATCAATCCCATTCTCCTCTTTTTGATTGATTGCAATAGTTAATTTACCAGCTTAGAATACAAAACAAAAAGAAACCCTAAAGGGAATCCAAGTGTGTTATCCTGATTATTAAAGAGAGTTTTGCTTTTCTCTCTCTCTCTCTCTCTCTCTCTCTCTCTCTCACACACACACACACACACACACACACACACACACACACACACACACACACACACACACACACACACACACACACACACACACACACACACACACACACACACACACACACACAAATCAATTTCAGATACTAATTTGATTTATTGCAATATATAAAATAAATCATTACAAACATGCTTTTAGTCTTTCTTTCAAGGTAAAGATCATAATAAACTATATTTAACAAAACATTACAATGCGAGTCTTTTTGAATTTTAATTATAGTCAGTTGCACCATTGCCTCAGAACTAAGCCGTATAAACAGGGCTTATTGTACTGGCTGTAGCATGTAGGTCTTTTGAATTTTTTTTTAAAGATTGTCATTTTTATACAATAATATTTTTGAGACTTAATTAGTTTTCATAAAATGACTTCATAAGGCTATTAAATTAGTTTTCATAAAACTGTTAAATTCGTTTTCATAAAGCCATTAAATTTTAATTTACAGGTATTTCAAAAAATTCCCAAGTAAAAGAAAATGTGAATCAAGATCGTTGAAGATCTACAGAAATTTTCCAGAAGTCCTGTTAAGAAATTTATTTTTATGTGCTATCTTCCTAGAAGAATCTACCACATACTAACATTAAGGTGGGGGGGCACACGGCACCATAATTATTTATGATTAAAATACAAATAGATTATTATCTTCAGGTGGCAGATATAAACTAATATAGCATTAGTCTATTAAAAAAATCAAGGGTTAGAAAGAAAAACACATTGCAACAATAACACTCCTGCTGATGATCACCGAAACAATTAGTAAAGGAATGGATGAAGGCTGCAACACCACATATATCCCAAAAGTGTTTGTCTTCTAAGACGGTCTGTTATATAAATTCATAGAAATGTGGATCCTTGGTAGCATAATTAAACTCATGAATACATACTTGTGAGGAAAGCACTTTACCATTTGAGTAGGGAATAATCTATCTTTGGAACGAGTAAGGGATGCTGGAGTAATGCAAGGGGTCCAAGATTGGACCAATAAAGTCCAATATCTAATTAAATGGCATTCCCAGCTCCAGGTGTGACCATCGAATGGTAAGACCGGCTGGCTCTATCACTCGCTCCTGCATAAGTCACCTCGGTCTGGCGGTCGAGAAGCTAGTTGAAAATCGTCACTCAACACGTTTTCTGTGAGAAGCGAGTGACGACTGCCTTATATATGCCTTCATTTTTTCCCCTAATTTTTTTTATAGAAGATAGAGTTATATTGAGATGGATGACACTACAGCACGAACAAGGGAGAGTCCAATTGTATCATGAATTATTTAAACACCTGTCTGAGAGATCTGAGCAGATGGTTAATGAGATGGAGAATAATGAAACTCAAACAAGTCCCAGGCTTTACGGACACAGACAGGAAAGTTTTCAATATTCCGCCTTCAGTCAACCTTTATCCTACCAACTGGATCAGAGAGGATATTATTTTATTCTCGGAACGCGGCCCTTTTCCTGCCTTTTCTTAAAAGGTTCAACCTCTCTGAGAGTGACCAATGCAGTTGTGGTGGGACTGGCACGGCACTTCTTTATGCCACGGAATGTATCCTCACAATCTCTTGGCATATGAAGAAACCATCACCAAGACATGAACTAGAATGGCAGAACTTTGACATAAAATTACAACTAATCAGCAATTGGTGAAAATATCAGGGGGAAATAGTACACTTTTATGAGAGTATGAGGTTAAATGTATCAAAGAAAGGAACAGTTATTACGTCATAATTTATTTTATGGTGATCTTTTTAAAGTGTCAAAATAGAAAATCCGACATAAAGAAATTTGTTTCGAACTTTTCATTTGTTTTGATTCATTTAGAGACCTTTCATAGTTTCCCTCTGTAGCAGAATGCAATTAAGAGTGCCATATACAGAAAAAAAAAAATTCGATGTCGACGAAAGCGCCTCCTATCGGTGGAGGTGATAGGGCGGTGACTAAGATAACGACCTTTTAATGAAAGTTTAAAAGGTTTGATTGACAAGCCGAATAACTCCCGACCAACGGCAACGGCAACGGCAACGTTGTGATGTTTCGGAGTTCCGCGGTGTGACAAAGTGACCACGAGCACCTCCACATCATAATTTTGAATAATTCTTTAATTTGTAAGTTGGGGGTACATTAAAATTAATAGAACTAGTTTAGACGAGCGCAATAAAGCTCTAACGTCAAAGATGGTAATTAATTAAAAAAAAAAACAAAACAAAACAAAAATTCTTTCCTTTCTTTTTTTTATTGGTAAATAATTAATACAATTAAATAATAGGTTTAGTACTATTTATGGGGCTATTGAGGAATTTAATGGAGTTACGTTGCACGTGCCTTCTAATTCTGGGGTGGGCTATTTTGCTTAGTTAGAAAAAATACATAATTCCAGGAAATATCGCGTGTAGCACATCGTAGCTATCTATGGCCTAAACAGGTATAATTTTGAAAATTTAAGACGCCAGATTGGTAACGAGTTAATTAGTCCTCAGCTTTTTTACGGCTGGGAAGTTTACAAAGATGTTGTCAATAGCGGCTCTAGGCCTCTTACGAGAGCTAGGCTTTGTTTGGTCATACACAGGTAGTTTCAGTAACTCGTTACGAATCTGGGGTATTTTTTCGAAGAACTTAATTGATGTTCTTTTAATAAATTCCGAAACAGGTTCAATTTGGAGGTCGTCATGAATAATTTTGTTTCTGACGTACCAGGGAGCGTTCACAATTCTCCTCAGTTGTCCATTTTGTAGAACTTGCAACTTCTTAATGTTTTTTGCTGAAGTGGCCCCCCAGATTTGGGAACCATACATTACAGTTGGTCTTATTATGGCTTTGTAGAGCAGGAGCTTGAGCCTAATCGATAGCTTGCTCCGAGGAGAGAAAAAGCTGTAGAGTTTTTTACTCATCATAATTGCTTTGGTGTGGGCTGCTTTAATATGACTATTAAAGCTTAATTTTGCGTCTAGTAACAACCCTAAGTATTTGTATTCATTTACAAAGGGGACGGGCTGGCCAAAAATTTGGATAGGTACTAGATCAGGCATTTTCTTCTTGTTAGAAAATAGGAGGCACGCGCATTTAGTTGGGTTGACTTTTATCTTCCAGCCCTCGAGCCAGCACTGTAGAAAGGTCATGTACTGTTGAATGTTGTGTAAGACTGTTTGTGGATCCCTATGCTGTGTAAGAATGGCGGTATCGTCTGCGAAAATCGCTAAGTGACAATTCCTAGCTCTCGGTAGATCGTTAACATAAATGTTAAAAAGAGTTGGGGAGAGTAAACTTCCTTGAGCACAACCGCTTAGAATTGGCCTGGGGGAAGAAATTACATTATTTACTCGTACCTTAAAGTTACGTGAAGTTAGATACGAGCGTAGAATTTTGACAAATTGAGCCGAAAAATCAAGTCGCATGAGCTTGAATAATAAGCCATCGTGCCAAATTTTATCAAAGGCTTTGGCTACGTCCAGAAAAAGTGCACCTGTGGTTGTAGACTTTTGAAAGCCATCGTGAATCAACTCTGTAACACGAACTAGTTGGTGATTCGTCGACAAATTTTGTCTAAAGCCAAATTGTTCTGAAATTAAAATATTTTTGTCACTGAGAAATTGATTCAGGCGTTTCAAGAGCACAGATTCGTACACTTTACTCAAGCTACTAAGTAGCGAGATGGGACGGAAATTTTGAGGTAAAGACAAATCAGATTTTGGTTTTGGAATAGGGACAACCACAGCTGTTTTCCAACTATCGGGGAAAAAACAAAGTTCCATCATTCTATTAATTAAATAAGTCAAATATAAAATAAATTTAGGGGTCAAATTTTTAATCATGCGATTTGTAATCAGATCCAATCCAGGCGATTTGTTGGGCTTCAGGTTCTTGATAAAAATCAAAAGTTCCGAAGGCACAACCGGCTCTAAGTTGTTTACGTGTGGTGCTGTCAGATAGCTCCCCAGCTGATCGCTGACGTAGTCGTTTAAAGGGACGTTCTTTGTCCACAAGTCAGCGTGTGGCTCAAATTGCTTTTGTAGGCTGTCAGCCAAAACTTCCGCCTTTTCAATAGGAGCAAGAGCAAGTTCCCCCGTTTCCCCCCTCAGCGGGGGGACCGGAGTGAATGGTTTCCTATAGAAAGAGGTGCGGCGCCACAATGCCTGCACGTCTTCATTGTATTCCTGCAGTCTATTAGCTTGCTGTTGCTCGAAGTGACCTATTTTTAACCCTTCTATCTCGGACTGGAGCTGTCGCAGATTGCGTCTAGCTTGTGGATCTCTAGAACGCTGCCAAATTCTGCGCCAGTAATTTCGCAGTTTAATTTTTGATTGGATTTCTAAAGGAAGCTTTTCTGGAGGTTTCTTAAATTTTGGTTTTGAGGATTCTGCGAGTACCTCGGTTAAAATTTTGCCTAGACAACCAACTGCAAATTCTGCGTCATCATTGCTATTAATTTTGAAAGGGGGAAGGGGTTTTGAATTTAAGATATGCCGAAAGTTCTCCCAGTTGGTGGAGAATTGTGCTGGTGAATTTAGAGTAAATTTTCCGGTATTAAAAGTCAAAACTACCGGAAGGTGATCTGAATCTAATAAATTTAGAACTCTAATTTCAGAGTTGAAAGGAATTCGCTTTAATATAGCGATATCTAGAACGGAGTCATTTGCACTAACATGATTAATGTGGGTTGGAGAGTGGGGCGCCAAAACATTGACTCCGTCTACGTTAGATAAATATTTAAACAGTGCAATGCCTTTGCCTGTGTTATTGTAGTTGTTCCAAGCGATATGACCTGCGTTCATGTCGCCCGCAATGATGACGTTTTGGCCTAAACTTAAAAGTTTTTTGAAATCCTCCAGAAAGTTGTTGTTACGTGGACCCCCAGTCCTCACGTAACCTGACACAATTTTGATGGGTGGTATGTTTCCTACCTTAACCTCAATAATCGTCGCCTCCATCCCCGATAAACAGGGGGTAGGGATGACGTGGTGATCAATTATTGATTTAACATAAATACAGGTGCCTCCGAAAATGCGCCGATTTCTTTTATTTACGTCAACGGGTCTATCATTTCTGTAGACCCGATAATTAGCGATTAGGGGTGTGAGCTCCGGAGGGAGCATGGTCTCTTGGACTAACATCACATCAAGATTTTGCTCTGAAACAAAGTCACGAACTTCAGCGATCTTGTCACGCAAACCATTGGCGTTCCAAGTGCAGATCTTAAGATTATGCAAGTCTATTGTCGAGAAGAGAGTGAAGATTAAAGTGCGGGGCCGCCGCTACTAAGGCTGACATATTTCTCGAAGAGGAAATATGCCATGTCAGCTCCGTGTGATGCTTCACGGATTGACGGGAGAGCCAATTTAAAGGCTTGGAGTAGAAGAGGTGCATCGCACCAATCTTCTCTCATCAGAACAGCTAGACCTGAAAAGATGTCGGTAAAAATTTTGGTGTTTACAGCATCAACTGGGACCGACTGTTTTGGAATAGAATTAGTATCAACTGAGGTGGTTGGTTCACGCTCCTTTGGTACAGACAGAGTAGGAAACTCAGACTCTGCTTTTAGAGCCTGAGCGAACGACACATTATCATTAATTTTCCTGGAATTAATTTGAGGTCGATGCGTCCTGGGTGGGTCCCATATGGACTGATTGGAGGGGGTGTTGTTTTTTGAAAATTTATTGGTGGCTTGTTGTCTACCACCGGTTTTAGGGAATCTGGGGCATTGGCGCCAGTTCGCCGCGTGATCCCCTGCACAGTTCGCACACTTAAGTTTATCCTCGAAGGCTAGAGGACAATCTCTAGCC
Source organism: Argiope argentata (assembly GCA_026289955.1). NCBI lineage: Eukaryota > Metazoa > Arthropoda > Arachnida > Araneae > Araneidae > Argiope > Argiope argentata. The sequence continues at coordinate 13,874 of JAOUZG010052944.1, forward strand.
CTGTGAGGTCCTGCACATTTGACACATTTCATAGGAAGCTTGCATGCTTCCGAACTATGAAAGAAACCTTGACACCGCCAGCATTGAGAGGGCCCCTTTCTACCTCTGTATCGCTCAACTGAGATTTTTGTGCCAAACATCTCAGTCAGCGTGTAAATTGTGTCAGACAGAGGGCCGTTTGTGATTTGCACATAAAATAACGGCATTGGAGACTTAGTCTGAAATTTGGACAGTTGAGTAACACTAACAACTGTAAAGCCTTCCTTGTTCAATTCCTCTTTGATTTCCTCAATAGGAGTGCAGGAGGGAAGTCCTCGAAGTACGACCTTTAAGGGTCTATCTGATTTAAGCATAAATGTTTTGAATTCTGCACCTTGAACTTCGAGGAGTCGGGAAAGGCTACGGTGCTCTTCTTCTGAGTCGACAGTTAATTTTAAAAATTTGTTGCTCATTTGTGAGCGCAAAGAAGGGGCCTCTAATTTTAAAATGTTCAACATAAATTTAAAGTCTGCTCTAGGTGTGACGAAGAAGGGCGGTATTCTTCTTCGTTTTGGCTGTGCAAGTGATGGCTCGGCATCGACCTCGTCGTCTAATGCAACCTCTTCTACGCCTTCAGGCTGAGTTACAATATCAATTTTATCACAATCAATTTTTACATTTTTGTTTTTTCTAATTAAGTGCGGGGGTGGGGCTATAAAGCCCTCCTCGTCCGCTGTTCTTTTTTTGTTTGCATTTAATTCAACTTTTTTTCTATTAATCAATTCTAGATTACTTAATTTTCGCCTAGGCGAAAGTTTTACATTCTTATCATTAGTACTATTTTTACTGACAGAATCATTTACTTTTTTACCATTAGCATTAACATTTTTAGCATTAGGTATACTATCAACAGTGACATTTTTATCAACAATAATATTTTTATGCACAATAACATTTTTATCAACAACATTTTTATCAATAACACTTTTATCAATATCATTATTATCAATATCATTTTTACTGTCACTATTAGAGGTTGCATTAGCCTCGTGATGTTTTTTACAAATTAGATTAACCTCTGCAATACTCACAGGGAGTTTGAAGAGAGGGATTCCTAGCTTATCTAAAATTATTTTAAGGATAGAACTCACCCGATTAATCTCGTTCATAGCTTGGGCGTACTCGCTACTGCCAACATGGTAACACCGAATTGCCTGCGCCCAACTTCCCAGAGTGTTCTTCGTCGCAATAGCTTGGATGATCTCCAGGTGATTTTTAGCGATGTAATCCTCGGACACCTGGAGGGATGACGGGGACACTGGTCGCTCACATTTTTTGGCACAATCTTGAACACTATTTTGCACATTGATAGCACTTTCGACAACGCACATGGCACTAACACTTTCACTGACACACATTCTTGAATCACTGACACACATTCTTGAATCACTGTCTTGGGGCACAACTTGGTGGTCGGCTCTGACACTTTGCATATCCACGGCTGGCGGCACTTCCATGGCTGGTGGTAGCTCCAGGGCTCCTCCACTGGCGTTGGTGGTGGCTAGGTCACTGGTGGCTCGCTGACTGTTGGTGGCAGCTTGGTCGCTGGTGGCTCGCTGACTGTCGGTGGCAGCTTGGTCGCTGGTGGCTAGCTGACTGTTGGTGGCAGTTTGATCGCTGGTGGCTCGCTGACTGTTGGTGGCAGCCTGGTCGCTGGTGGCTCTTTGGTTGATGGTGGCAACCTCCATGTCCTCGTCCGAGGAAGGTACACTTGATTGCTCCTCTCCGCTGGAGCCCTGAAAAGGGCGCGTCCGGCTGGCAGGGGGTGGCTGTCTTTTCCTTCTCTTTTTCTTCAATTCATTCATCTTACTCTTACCATGCGAAAAGATCTCTGGTTCCGCAAAATGCGGAGCTCCCGACCAGAAAAGAATTCCTGGTCCCCAGGAGATACTGCTGAGTGGAAGTGTTACAGTCAGAAGGTCATTTGACCCACCCCCAAAAATCTAGCCCTTTCTCATTGTAGAGGCTTCTCGGAAACCGACACCTGTTTTGGGAGACATCACCCCTCCCCACTCCAAACTTGTTTGGAAAAGTTACTCTTTGAGCTAGATATTTTAGTTTTTCTCTGCTTGCACAGAAAATCGTACTGAGGGCAGCGAGAATGTTAGAAGGACTCTTAGAACATAGAATTCATTACTGATTAATTATTGAAGCACTTCGAGTTTGGGGCATTTTATTACTTTTCATAATTCTGTTAATATCATAGAATCCTGTAATTAAGAAGGAGTAATTAAATAACTTAATATTTATAGAATTTTATTTGACACGACTTTATTTTTAACAATTATTACGTTTATTAATTTTTCAATCCAGGAAAATGGGTAAGATCTAATTGTATGAAAATGTAAAACTTCGGACTCATTTCCGAAGAATGGGTTCAATCCTTTATCTCAATAGTTTTAGTACTAACAGCGAATTTTAATAAAATGTTCCTTTTTTAATTTTTTAAATAAATTATTTATTTAAAATATATATTGAATTGTCTTAAATGAGAAAAGGAAATGGAAAAAAAATTAACTTGCATTTTTCAACTTGTGCAACATTGCCATGTGTTTCTGAGTAGATGTGATGCTCTAGATTTCTGCCAGATTTTCGCAAAAAAGAGAATATCCTAAATTTGAATTAAATGGCAGATTTGTACCACATTAAAAAGAAAAGATAAATATATTTAATTTGGAAATAACGTTAGGATGAATTCTGTTCCTCAGCTTTCCTAAACATGGGATATAACCAACTTAATACAATTTACATAAATTGGAAGGAAAAATAATGAATTAAATTGTAAAATGCACATATTGGATTGAACGCCTCCTGGTTTTGAAAATTTTTAAACCATTAATTGCGTGATTATTTCTAAATTTATTTTGTTTTAATTATTTATTGGATTTTGAAAATACAACCATTCATCTGCTTAGCCAGGATTTGTTGATATATTTTGTATCAGAATCTGGAATATTTGAGACTGAAAAGTCGTCTAATATTTTTTTACTTATAAATAAAAAAATAATATGGAAACAATAAAAAGAAGTAAGACATTTTTCAAAAAATGAATCTAATTTCTTAAGAATTTGTTTCAATATAATATTGTTAATATAGTCACTAACATTAAACACAAAGAAAAAGAAAAAAAGAGTAAATAACTACAAAGCTTTCTCTCTCTAACATTCATTATGAGTCAAGACTGTTCCGCATTTCTGAAAGCTTGTCAGCAATTTTGTTTATTTGTATGCAACTAAAGTTTTTTAAAAAGTTGTGCGAGATTCAATTACATAATTTGGTAGGAATATTGCTCCGTACGAAATAGAAATTATGATTAATCCTATGTCACCAGGAATTGATAAACAAATAGTTGTAAATTATATTGTTACACAAATGCTTACACCTTAAAAAGTATATATTTTTTTGTCATATAAGAAAACGTTGTCATAAAAGCAGTAACCAACTTAGTTTTTGTTAATTTTTATAATTCAGATTTATGGTTACTAAAATTTACCTGTTCTTGATTGCTTACTCACACGAGTATATTTAACTTCAAATTCTACGAGACATTTAACATTTACTACTGTTCTAAAAATCGTATACCATTCAGCATTTTGTGCAATGCATATCTTTTAATTTTCAATATTCTCAACTCAAATAGGAACTTGAAAAACGAAAGTGTTTAAACTTCAACTAATACAAAAACTTTCTCATTCAGTATTATTTATACGCTGTACAGATAATATTCTAATCTAATAATAATTAATTTTACTAATATTGAGCCTTATACCTCCAATAATTCATTACATTAAAAAATAACAAAATTTTAAAAAATTATAAAATTTACAACGCCATAACTTCCGAAACTATAACAGCACAAAATAGATTTTTGCATCAGGATAAAAATAGAAAAAAAAATCCATCTTTTTAATGATACCAAAGTTTTCTTGAGACATCAATATTTTAAAGAAAATTTTTTTATTTTCCAATCAACTAAATCATTCACTAAAACTGAATAATTTATGAAATTTGAATATCGTTCTTCTGTAAAAGCTGCCGATTTTAGACCACTTCATAAGCGGTCTGGAAAAAAGATACGCTACCAAGATTTCTCGACAGTGATTGGCCTATGATTATGAAAATACCGTTTGTTCAAATATTGATATATAAAAACTAACAGATTTGATAGCAGAAGACAGAAAGTTTATTTATTTAAAACTCGAAGTATGAAGAGTATTTTCAGAATATGATTCCTTAGGACAAAAGGACTGTGTAAAATGTAAACTTCATAATTTTTTATAAGAACATTTATTGACTGAAGTCATATAAAATATTTATATTTGCATCATTTAAATGTTTTGAAAGTAAAATTAAAAATTGAATTTTACGAAAATTCAGTGAAATTTCTGTTGAATAATTCTTTAAGATGTTATGAGAATTACAAAAGATTTAAATGAAATCTGCTATGCATATTTCAATGTATCGTGTCAGAACATAATCTCTTGAACGGCCAAGCACCACGTGCTCGTGCAATTTAAATTATATTTTTTATTCATTTTAATGGTTTCATTGAATGAGTTCCTTTAGTATTGCAAACGATAAAAAAAAAACAACTTTTTCTCGCTTTTATTGTTTAAAAAATATCACATTTCCTATTCATTACATTTCATATAATCACGTGCTCAAAATAACGTTATTCTAGGTTTTATTGGCTGTAGTCATTAATTTATTTTTTTAAATTAGAGCTTTTGTAAATGCTATGGCAACGCATTATTCAAGGCTGATTTTTCGAGATGCTCGTGCGGATAATGAAATTTAAAATGTTTATTTTTCACCTACGGATTTTTGTTGACACCAGAAAACCTCATTCCCCAAATATGTTCTGACATGATAATAATTATTCTGCAATGTACATACAATTTCAATACTGAACGACTCTGCTTTCAATTTTCATATTTAAAAAAGATGTACTTGATTTCAAGAAAAAACGTTTATATTAATTACAATTTAACATCTCCACTCTAATTTATCGTGTAAATTTTATGCACTCTGACAGAAAATTAGTACGAGATAAGTAATAAAATGAACAGAACTATTTAAGGTCTACATAATAATATGACACAATTATATAGCTATCAAAAACTGAAGATTTGATACCTAAATATTTTTCAAAAAAGGCTATTTAGAAACCAAGATATAAAATATGTAAAGGTTTAGATATATTTTCTACTATTGAACCAGCTGATCGTCAAAGACGACTTTTTAATAAAGATATTGCTTAGTGAACTATTGTAATATATATACACATATATACATTTTTTACTCTTTTATGACAATAGATATCAACGATTTTGAAGAAAACTCATTCAGAAACTTGAGAATATTCAAGTATTAGTAAATAATAAAAATATATATAAATATTTTTGTATCTCACTTTCTTTAAACGAATTATTACCCCAAATTGCTTTTTTGATAAAAGCAATCTTATGTTTCAATTGATAATAAAATTAACCATTATTTATTGCAAGATATATGAATAAGATAAATGTATTTACAAAATATCATAAACAGAAGATCAAATAAATAAAATTTTTACAAAATAAAAAAAGAATGCAGACAAAATAGCATTGATTTATAAATTGTATATAAAGTACAATTATAAAAATATCCAGAGGGAGAAAGAAGCTACGAAAGCATTGTGCTTTCTCCTTTTTTTTAAATTAATTATTTTTCTTTTGATCCTGTATAATCGCAAAAGAATCCGAATTTTCATTCATTCGAAATAACTGAGATCAACGAATTTTGGCAATAAACAGTAAAATTAAAAGAATCTTAATTTTTTTTTTCATTGCCAAAATTTTGGATTTATGAATAATTTTTTCTGTTTTCTGACGCCCACTTTGAAAATAAAAGTTTTTTTTTGTGTGTGTGTTATATGCAGCTGGACCTGCACTTGAAAATAATATTTATGATTTTTATTTATGGTTTCTTTTTCATCTTTTATTTTCCAAAATAAATTTTTTAAAAAACTTTTATTACTTTATCCGGAGTAATATTTGCTGTGCATTTTACTTCTGAAATTCTATCACCACCAATTAGCCCGTCCGGAAATGCTGCTAAATATACAAAATTCAAATTCTTTTACAAAAGTTTGTTTCCAGGGTTGCGGTGGTATTCGCTGAAACAAGTGTAGATCTCGAAGGCGCAGATGACCACAGCTGTGATGGTAAACAAAATAAAACAAAACAAAAAGCAGAAATAAAATAATGCTGAGGGGGAAATTTGAAGACGAGGTGAAGACCAGATAATAAAAGTAACAATCCATCATGTGGTAAAAGGAGGGTTTAGTGTGTATTCCTCCGCGAAAGGGAGGAGTTAAAGGAACTTTAGGGGGGAGTTCAAATTATTTTTCTAAGTTTAAGTCTAAAATGCTGTTTGTACTCATTCTCCTAATTTCTTTTTTTTTGAAAAATTATATGTATCGGAAAGAAGACACCAAAACAAATGTATTTCAGTTGCTAGTTTTGTTTTATTTATGATAGATTTTTTAAAAAATCGTTTAAATGGCGACCTTGACATTTTTTCAATTTTTATTAAATATTTAAAAATATTTTGACACGCACGAAAAAAAAATCCTTCAGGAGAAACATGTGTTTTTATTCTCTCTTCCGATTGCAGAACGACTTCATAAGAAAGACACCGTAATGGCAAACGAAACACGGGTACAATATTTTTCCGAAGGATAGCATTACGTTTGAAAATTGTAGGTGGCGTGTATACGGCACCCTTGACTTATTGCTTGACAAATTATGGTCATCGTGGAGTCCGAAACTGAATTCCGTAACTTTTCCGAACGTACTGCACACAGCTTAACAATGATCATGTTTGCTTATGAATACAACTCATGTATTAAGCGACTATATTGCATCGTTACCTATAATCGTAAGTGATAGATCAACGGCGCCTTCTTTCGTAATGTCGACTCGATGCGAGACCGAATCATCATGATTAACAAGTCACCACAAAATTTTGTTCAACGATAAGAGAAATTGATAACTGTATATTTAAAAAGTTTTATCTTTAAAAGTGGTAAAGTTAATGATTCTCAAATATTTTTTTGATTTTTCCAATATAATTGCTGTTTCTCCTCTTCTTCTGTACAGCCGACCACCCCGCTACCAAGCAGTATCGACAGGATTTGTTGTGGCCGACTGCCAATATAACTGCTGAATTCACAAGGAAAAATTAAAATATATGCAAACGCTGACCAGTCTTTTTAACTGGAGCCTTTATTAACTAACAGTTCTGTAGCAGTAAATAATACAGTAATAAAAAATAAATAACAGTAAAGTGTACTAGCATTAGGCATTTATCTGCCTGCACCTGGTGACAGAATTTTGAATTACTGTTCTTATTTCACTACAGAAAAAAGATAAATGAAATTAAAAAAGAAACAAAATCTTTGATCATAAATTTCAAGTTACCACGTGAGAACATTGTTATTTTTTAAGTCATTATTTATCTTAATTAATTTATGTCATTAACCAATTTAAACCGGTTTGAAGCAATCACGAGATTTCTCTATCGGCCTCTATTCCTCCATAATCTATCTATCTATCTATAAGAGAATTGAAAAACAATCAATCATTTATTTAATGAAAAAAAAAAGATACTTGGGCCCATATTAAAACGTAATCATGAATATCGTAAAATGTACAGTATTTGTATTTAGTTTTGAAAATTGTGATAAATTTATGTTAAAAACTTGCATATTTCTATGAATAACTTCACGCTCATGTATTTCAATAAAAAAAGCCAAACGAAAAGATTTGTTTTATGAGAATGACTTCTTTTTTCTTAATTTCGTTTAATTACTCTTTTATCTTTGAGATGCAAATGTCCAGTTTTCTTCCATCGTATTATTGTCCTTTATTATTCTTTGCTACTTATTGTTGTCAAGGGAATCAGAATGCAACCGCTAATAGATGGTGCTGTTATAGTATAAGCCTGCGAGCTGGATTACGCAAGTAGAACTTGAGACCTCGGTATGGGTGCAACATTTTATGTGTGCTCTGTTTGCTTTATGCGCTGTCAATAAACGTTTGTCTTTTTGGAAGGGTTTTTTTAGTCTTGGTCAAAGTGCCCAGCATTTTGTAGATGCAATTCCCATTAGCAATCAGAACTTGATTCTACATTTATCAGTTTCTCCAACACTCTGAATCCTCATCATACAATGGGTGTACAGATTGATTTGAATTTGTAGGAATAAAAATGGAAAATCCGCCGTAAGGTTTTTCGTGCAGTGTAATACGACATATGGAATGCATGATAAACAATCGCACGTTAGCATGTGGCGACGGATTCCATGGTAGTAAGAATTTTGTAGATTCTGATTTCAACGACAATTGAGGAAGCAGGGATTTGCTTTTGTCCTCTACTGGGAAAAAAATGGGCTTCTCCAGTTGCTTCAAATATCTGTATCGTTTTGCAGTGGGTACATGGAGATTTTAAATCTCCACGTATCAACTTGGAAATATGAAGAAATCCTGAGGATTTTTTTTTACATTTGTCACGGAGTTCTATTAACCATGATTGAACAGTTATACCAGTTGCAGGTGTTTTTTATGTGTTTTTTCAATGTTCGTATGAAGCGCAAAGAAGTAAACAATGCTCTTGCAAAATCCACCTTTTTCTTCTTTTTTTCAAAACAATAAAAATAAAAATAAAATAAAATAAATAATTAAAAATAATAATATGTTTCAACACATATGATGTTGCGAATTTTTAACGCATGCAAGTAAATAGTATTTGTATAATGAGGCAATGTCTTGTTGAGTTTTGTTTTAATCTGTAATAAATATTGAATGCAACGAAATTGAAACGTTTGAAGGAGCACCCACCGCTTTTTCAGCAGCCATCACCTTCCTTGCTGAGTGGAGCCTTGCAGTGGATGTGCCCTGCGCTGCGGTTGTCAGTTGAATAAAGTGCTTTCTTTCGGAACGTGGCAGAGGGCTTGGGATGGAGAGTGTAGGCAGCGTCGACCAATGAGAGCTCTTCATTCAAACTGGTAAACATGTTTCCTTTCGAACACAACTCATGAATATAACAAATAAATTCCTCAAAACTAAAAATATAAGTAATAGTTCAACGGTGCCTTCTTTTGAAGTATCGACTCGATACGAGACCGAATCATCCTGATATTAATATCCTGCATAAATCCTTTGTTTAGAAATATAAAATGCAACAATTATTGGAATAATTAGTAGTCCAGATTTTATTTAGTCCAACGGTATGGCCACACAGTCTCTTTCTCTTTATTGTAACTCGCAAATAGAATTATAATGTCAGCTTTTCAGGAATATTGGGATGGAAATGTAATTTCAAATCAACATTTTATTTATTTGTTAAGTCTTAAATCATTTTACATTGATCTTTATGCCCATGAACACGATTATTATCATGTCAGAACATAATATTATTTTGGGAATACGTTTTCTACCATCAACAAAAGTACGTAGGCGAAAAATAACTATTTTAATCCGTAGGTGAAAAATAAAAATGTATTATCTGCACGAGAATCTAAAAAAATCAGCTTTTAATAACGCGTTGTCATTGCATTTACAAAAGTTTTGATTAAGAAAGAATAAGTTAATGACTACAGCAAATAAAACCTGGAAAAGTGTTATTTTGAGCCGTGATTATATGAAATGAAATAAATAGGAAATGTGATATTTTTTTTAAAACAATCAATGCTAGACAGAGTTTTTTGGATTGTTTGTAATACCAATGTGACTCATTCAATGAAACAATTGAAATGAATAAAAATATAAATTAACTTGCATGAGCACGTGATGCTTGGCCATTCAAGAAATGATGTTCTGACAAGATACATTGAAATACGTTAAGTAGATTTCATTTTAATCTTCATTTTTTATTATTTTGTTAAGGACCAGCTTTTTCAAAAAAAAGTTACCTTTCCTGTTTTCAAATTTATTTTTCACTGTTATTATTTATCTATTAATTAAATTTTTCATTTTTGGATGATCAACTCAACAAATTAAATCCATAAAATTGCTGTTATAAATTTAATTGTCTTAGTATGGTTTAACTGGTTTATTGGAATTGATAGCAAAGGCAGAAAATTTCTGCAAGGATAGTTGTAGTTTTTTAATATTTCATTAAAAACTACAAACTCCTGTCTAATTAAATTTTTCAGTAATTTTAGTTAGACAGGAGTTTGTATTTCAATGTTGTTAAGAAGTGGATAAAACATTAATTAAATCAAAATGAATAAAATATCCATTTAAAAGTATTGTTATTTTTTAGCGTAGCGGGTTCGGATTGAATGAACATTACTTGAGGACATCACAAACAAATTTATTTACAGATATTTACAGGATGACTCGAGAAAGGAAAACTCCAGATAAAAATAAACCAGCAGTCAACAGTCACTTACAGCGTAAATGCAAGCCTTATGCACAATAAACACTGACTGCAAAACAGCTATCGTACAGCGCAGCAAACAGTAAATCACAGCGAGCTCAATAACACAGCGTTAACAGCAGAACTAAACACAGCTCACTAATAACAGGCAAGAAAAGTAATCCGTTAGTCCAGCGAGAAGCTTCTTCTCCGAGAGAGAAACGGCCGAATCTTATATAGCCAAGCAAGTGCGCATGAGAAGCAACGTGGCACACTAAGTATTGTCTGGGGGCTACCAGAATATTCCCCTCGCCAAATCAACTCGGCTGGCGCAAAGCTCCTTGTGAAGCGCCGTCAACGTTTTCACCTGTGAGCGTTTTGCCCGCTTGTTTCGTTGACGTAACGCTTAAACTGACATTAACAGCTAGCAGTGTTGGTTCACCTACTCCAAGGTATGGTTGAGGTGGAATAGGGGACAGGAGGTTACTCAAAAGTAGAAATTCGAATCAAAGGATACAATGAGGGAGGAAAATTAGGAATCTCTACTGTTGTTCCTGATGGCACTTCCAATGGACAAGCCACCCACTGATACAGCAGCATATTTAAGTCGAAAGGAACGTCTCTTGTTTTTGAAGTAGTGCCAAGAGTACGACTTAGCTACACACTCACAACATCTGCTTGCACAGCCCCTTTTTACAGGGGGATGCAGTTATACATCTCGCAGAAGAAAAACCATACCATAACCGGGACTCTCAGAACATGAGGAAGACGCGCTACCTCTATGCCAGAAAACCGGCTAGGAATCTCTACTCCAAGATAAGTTTTTCTGTTTCAGTTTTTTATATGGGCGCAAAGCTACTTGTTTAGTTCTGAAATTTTGTATGGTTTTAAGTGAGAAAAGTTACAAAGAATTTATCCGTTCACTAAAATTTAAGAAGTTTACAATAGCTTTTTACTAGCTTCGTATCACATCTTTTGCACTGATTTGCAATAAATATTTCCATCTCCATCAAGGAACTGCTGTCGTTGTCTATTTTCCAAGAATAACAAAGGAACCTGTTATTACTATGATATTTGATATTCGGCGAGTAGAAAAGCTCATTTTCATCAGAATTCTATTGTTATTTCCTTTCATCAATTTGTATCCTCCATTTTGGATCCAAGGATATTCCAACAATTAATGGCTGGTAATGAATTTGCCCTCCCCCCAAGCAAAAGAGAAATTTCATTTAAATCTGCATAAAAGAAATAAATTTCTTTCTGAACCAGTTCAATCTGAACGCATTCTGTAAAGTCGCACTTAGCCGTGATACGACTCTTCGTCATGACTTAGCTCATTAAAATCTTAGAAGTGAAATTGGTTAATGAAAAATAATCTAAGCAAAATGAATCAAATTCGGTTTCAGCTTGACTCCAGATTTACATAAATTGTCTTATAGAAGAAAGAAGGACCCCCCTTTTAATCTTTCAAGTGCTATTTTTTTCAAAAGTCATTACTTAAATAGACAAAAATTTCATACTTTTTAATTGTCACGTTTTTTTTTATTTCTAAAATATCATAATAGAATACTCAAATAAACCCTTTTTGTAAAATATAGTTACATAAGACTTGGAAATTCTCTGGATTCATCAGAAAAGCAACCAAACTTCTAAACTTAATTATATTTAAAAATTGGATTTCAAATTCTTTAAGTATTAATTAGAAAAGAATGGACATGGATTTTTTTGTTATCTGGGAATAGAAAAAAAGTGCAACTATAATAGAAAATAAAAATCTAAAATAATTGAATGAGCATTTTGAATATTGTTTCGTGATTTGCTAGCCACACTTCTAACAAGAATATAATAGGAACATCTGTTTCCATATAAATGATTCTTTTCGAAATAAAAGAAAAAAACTTTTGTATATGACAATAATTTGTATTTAAAGCAGTAGAAAAAAAAACTGATTCTCATTTATCAGTGTATAAAATGCAATGTTGTATAAGTGTTTATAAAACGACGCGGTGTTTCATTTCATGTATATTTATGAATATTAAGCAATGATGATAGGAATAGTATTTATTAATTATGAAATGCAAGAATAAAGCACATACTTGTAAAATTTTTCTCTCCCTTAATTGGATAAGATGCTAATTTTTAACTATGAAATTAATATTGTTTTTAAACAATATGCTTTATTCATTTCGTTCATTCAACTAAATTTTCAGTTTCAGATGGAAAAAAAACTTTCAAAAGTTTTGAATATTTCTTTGAAGAAACTACTCTCAAAAATTTTCGCACCAAATACTTTATCGCATATGAATCTGTATACGATTTTAACACGCGAATCACGATTCTAAAGGGGCTTTTAAAGTATTGCATGAGTAAAAAAAAAATATCACCAACATAAAGGCATTGTATAAACATTGCATACCTAAATACAGAAATGGCAAATTAACAGAAAATGTCAAATATCCCCTTTTTCGATCACGTAATAATAACCAAAACATACATTTTCTGCAATTTTTGGATTCGAAATCTATTCATGGTATTAAAAAAAGTGTCGCCGTAGGAAATTTTAAAATCTGTACAATTTTACATATATAGACAATCCTGGACAAAAACATTCCTCATATAACCTGTTAGTTTAGATTGGTAGCTTTCAAAAAATATATTTACTTTCCATACGCGATAATCGGCAGCAGAAAAACACTTGTTAGGTTGTTTCTTCTCCCCCCCCCCCCACTCCATGATACTTCACGCTTGTGCCATCACCTTTTGAAGCGGAGCCAAGCACTCATATATTAAGGGGTGCATTTGTTCCTCTTAATGTCTTTTTTATATCAAATAAATGATATTCAATACCACTGAAATTCTCTTTATACTTCCTTTCCCTATCAGTTTCGAAATAAGAACCTCCACTTCCTGTCCATTTTCCGGATGAGAAAGATCGATCGCAGCGCCCTGTGCATTGAAATAGAGAGCCAGTCCTTCTTCCATCTCAGGATGATCTCCCCATCTCGCTGTTCTAAATCTGTTAAATCTACTTTGGTAGAACTTTACTGTACGATCACCCTTGGCGACTTTTTCAAAATCGCGCCAAAAAACGCCATTTTGGCGATTTCGAAGCGAGAATCAAAACAGAGCACAGAAAATGGCTGAAAAGTTGCGGAGAGGAATAACGAACTTCTGGATTGTAACAAAATAAAGGAATACGGACATTCATACCTATTCGCAATCAACCCCGCTTTCATACAAAAATCAAATGTCTCTTTCCTTTCATCCAATCCATACAAATACCTTAAATTCACATGCTCATCATACCACATAACATCATTCTCTCCAAACATTCTTGTACTTACCTCAGACATTCCCCATGCAGCCATCACAATAAAATTAAAAGAACGTGGGAGCTAAGACTAAAGCGACTTCACAATATATCACCACGTGGGAGCAAAGACAAAAGCAACCTCACCATATATCACCCCAGTTCGAAATGGGGAAACTCATTTTTTGGGGAAATTCCAGTTTTCGGCAGGTTGCCAAAAAAAAAATTATTTATCGCCAAGGTTGCCAAAAAAAACTATTTATCGCCAACTTTTGAAAAAGTCGCCAAGGGTGACCGTGCAGTAAAGTTGAGCCTCTACTTTCATCCCCCCTTTGACCTGTGTGATTGAGAGATATCCCAAATTATATAGATATCTGCTAGAGATTTTTTTTATCATGTCAAAATATGATATTGTTTTGGAAATAAGGTTTTATGGCGTCAACCAAATTCCGTAGGCGAAAAATAAAAATTTTATTATCTGCACGAGCATCTAAAAAAAATCAGCTTTTAATAAGGCGTTGTCATTGCATTTACAAAAGCTCTGTTAAAAAAATTAGTTAATGACTACAGCAAATAAGATCTAGGAAAATGCCATTGTGGGCAAGTGATTATATGTAATGAAATAAATAGGAAATGTGATATTTTTTAAAAACAACAAATGCTAGACAAAGTTTTTTATTATCGTTTGCAGTGCTAAAGTGACTCATTCAATGAAACGATTAAAATGAATAAAAATATAATTGAACTCGCACGAGCAAGTGGTGCTTGGCCGTTCGAGATATTATATTCTGACATTATACATTGAAATATGCACAGCAGATTTCATTTTAATCTTTTTTTTTTGTCATTTTAAAATTGATTTTGACTTTAATAATTGTTTTAACTCAGAGTCATTCAATTGCTCTTGAGCAATTATTTTATAGTTCAATTTCGAAAGAGTTGCGATTGCTTCAATTTCTATCAGATTAAGAGCATCAGCAATTGTGTAACCCCTTCCGCTACATGACGAAAACTGCGAAATGTATTCTAAATATTGGAGCTGACGTGGCGTACATTTTCCAGGTTTTTGTTTGAATGGAAAAATGAGGGGATTTTGATGAGTGTAAGTTGAGAAATTTATTGGACTCTGTATAAGCAGTGTCTAAGAAAACATTTTACTAATGATAGAGTATTGTGGCCAATTATGATCCGCAGTTGAGCAAGATGCTCATAAAATATAGATTTTACATCTGAAAAAAAGGGAACCACATTGAGCAGTTTCCCTTTATCGTTGAGGTCCTTGTGATTAAAAGTTTGATATGTTGGAACAAAATGTGCTACAAATATGCATTTTAAGACCTTTCAGCATATTTTTTTGTACCAGCGCTATCTACCAGTAATTCTGAACTAATTTTTCTCCCGTAATCCGTTTTTCCATATCTTAAATAGAACACTCAAGAATTTTTGTGTTTTTATGCTGAATTCTTAACTATACATAGAACACAAGACTAATAATTTTTAAATTCTGCGAATCTTGTTCATTGGTATACTGATGCGTCCGTTAAATGTCGTCTAAGGAATATGCACTAGAATTTTAGAAGTATTACAGATTTTGTCTAACAGTTACGATAAGTGCGAGCGCCCGTATTAGGAAAGATTTTAAACATATGTAAGTTTAGAAAGCCTTTTAGCATCGATATTTTTAATGTTTTCAAATCTTTGAAGATGATTAGTTCATTTCCAAAAACTGTCAATGTTTTATCTCTTATATTTAAAATATATGACTTGTTTTCCTAATACATAGCTGCAGAATAAAATTCCAACAAAAAAATTTTCTTTTTTCTTTAAATATGGTAAATATAAATCAAAGTCCTCTTTAAAGAAATAATGCATATAAATCTTTTTATGCTGAAAAAATTCTTCATTTCACGCATTATTATCCACGCATCAAAATTGCCTCAGATGTATTATTTTCAGAGAAAACATCGCTTTTGAAAATCACCAAGATCACATGAAAATACCATAAATGTTGTTTAATTGATGGTAATATTCATTAATTCAAGATATATTAAATTTTTTTCTATAAAGGATAGTCTCTATTTTTTAAGCGATTTAAACATCCTAGACTTTTTTCAAGAGTTGACAAGAAAAGAATACAGAAGCCTTTGCCAGAAAATTATTTCAGCATGGATTACTTGTAAATTAGCATATCAAGCAATGCATTGGATGGGATTGGATGTGGTAATTTTCTGGCTCAAGACCCATTTCTAGGATATGCTTCTTCAAAAACCCAGTTCTCTTATTGGGTTTGTGCATTTGGTGCCACAAAATTCATCTTTAAAGCTGATAAAACAATAAGTGAAAATATAATAATAAATTTAAGTTTCACTAAAAATTTCAATTTCTTTTCGAGAACAGAAATAAATTTGAGTTAGGTATTTTTCCTAGTAGTAAAGTCAATTTAAACCAGACGAGTAAAAAAAAACTGATTCGGTGTCTGTGAAAATCAGAACACTCAATTAAGATGTGGCGTGTAGTTGCATGAACCGTAAACAGGTAGATTTCTTCTACATAGTAAGTGTCTATGAGTAACGCGTGAGAGGCCAAGGTAAAATTTTTT
>JAOUZG010052944.1:55222-70604 GCA_026289955.1 Argiope argentata
ACTACTGATGCACTCCATAACTCAATAGGAAAATTTCCAAAAGTATCAAAACTGAAATTTTCTAGACTTACAGATGGTGTAGACTGCGGCCCCAATGAGCTGTAACTTCCTGTACAACTTGACTGCATGTTTTCTGAAGGATATTGTAGTGCCATATACATTGCTGTCAATTCAGAGGTAAAAGCAAAGGTAAATTCAAAAAAGTTTATAACTTATGATATCACTGTGGCAAACAAAAGCACAATTGGTGTTTGTATTAGATTTAGAGCTATTTGTATAAATAAGTTAAAAATAATGAAATAAATATCTATGGGAAAAGAAATTAGATTTGAAAATCGAAATAGAAATCGTTGCTTTACGTAGATTCTTAAAAGGATTTAGTTTAGGGATGTTATTGCAAATCTAAAGTGAATTATATTGAGAGTCTGAAATTCATCAGGATGTAATTATAGAATTTCTAGTTCCGAAGGAGGAATGTATGAAAACCTTTTATAATATAGCTTTTCCGTAATAGAATACAAGAAAAATCTGTTTTTCTCAAAAGGGTGATATTCTGTTAATAAAATTCGAAAATATAAACAAAAGTATGTGTGAAATAAAAAAAAAAACATATGTATTTTGCTAATCCTAGAGAGCTCAAAATTTTCCACATACAAACTCATGACGTGAGAGGAAGGGAAAGAACCTGAGAATAGCCTTAAGTCCTGATGTTGGATTTAATCAACACAGGAGAGATGTTCAAGTCACGTGAATCCTCAAACAATGCACTTATAATACAGTTTTGAACGTATATGTCACACCGATAGACGCGTAATAAGCTAGTGCGACCAGCACTCTAAGCAGTGTTTGAGAGAACTCTTAAAATATTCGAATACTTGAGACGAGTCTTCCTCGAATACGTAATATGGGGAAGGAAGGTAGATTTTTTGTCAAAAATTACACCAAAGAATTTGCATTAATTCTGCATAACTAAAGGCGTGTTATGAATAAATAATCTCGGATCTAGGTGTAACAATCTTCAACAAAAATTAGCACCAATAGTTTTTTTGAGTAGAAAAAGTGAAACGGTTTTTATTTGTCCAAGTTACCTTATTATTGGTTGCAGTTTGCTGTCAATAATGAATCTCTAAATGAATCACCTATCTATACCAGAGCAACAGGCCTGAAGATCGTCCACATAAAGTGATCTTTATACACAATAAGTTAAAATTGATAAAATATAATTAATTTTTCTGATAAATAGAGTAACACTAAAAACTGAGTCCTGAAGAATATCCTCTTATCGACAATAAACATCAAAATAAATGTTTCGTTGTTTGAAATTTTATACTCTTGTATGTAGGTATTTCAATTTACATATAATCAATAGTTAAATTGATAAATCAAACTTGCATTCCAGCAACACCAACAAATAATTATATTTAAAAAAAAACCTAAAATTTAAGTAATCAAAATGAAAAAAATTCTTATCATCAGTACATTAAAAACTGTTTTAAGTCAAATTTATTGTAATTATAAATTACTCGTTGATATAAAAAAAATTAGCAGCAAGGCTACAATTCCTTATAAAGTTGGAGTGATATTTCCAATTTTAAAGGTTGATTAAAAAAACGAACTTGAAACTTAACAACTTAAGATGATAAAAATTATTATAAAATGCAAATTTTGTTAAAAGATTTAACCCTTCTTTGCATGTTTTTTTCTTTTTTAAAAAAAATCAGGGTGATGTAATTAATGCTCTAGATTAAAGGAAAAATATTTAAAAAAATCTTGGTGTAAATAAAAATATGTATTATGTAAAAAACAATATGATGGAAATTTACATCATCATGCATAGTCACATATTTAGCTCAGTACTAAATAACTAAAAAAGTATTCTTTACTAAAACTTCTTTATTCTGTATGATAATTTAATTAATTAATAATTATTAATAATAAATTAATTTCCATAAAACAATTTAAAATCTCGCTCATTTCTTCCAGTCACAACAAACAGCGGAATGACAAGTTGTAGGCCTGGTAATTGAGAGTGACGTTTGCTATTTTTTGACAACTGCGTTTTTTTTGTACGCAATAGTCGCTTAAAAAGTTGCCAGCAACAACAAATTTACAGTACAAGGGTTTTGAGCCCTTCGAGCCCTATGTAGCGATTGTACATAGTATTGATCAAAAGCGTAAGGCTGAAGTTTCCTAAGCTGAAACAGTGAATAATTTATATATTTTTAAATCTATAATATTTTTATATGAAGATATTTTCCGCAATTACCCTTCTTAAAACAGGAATAGCTATTACCAGTATCAAGTTGCGAGACAAGAAATTTATATTATTGAGAAAGAAAACTGATTGGAAACGGCGATAACCCGCCACGTTTGGCGCTCCTTTGTCTCCCTACCTGCTCTCGCGATATTTCCAGAAAAAAGAAATGCACGATTAGTGTTCACTGGAACTTTGAATTTTCGGTGTGTGGTTGTGTTTGATTAATAAAGTTGTTATTTCAAAACTGAAGAGATTGAAATTTTTTTCATTGTGTATTGGCCGGGAAAGTCCAGAAAGGGTAATAATTATGTTGATTTTAATAGGAACTTGAATTATTATTTGAATATTGAAGAATGAATATTAAATATTGACAATTGAAGAATCTCAGATTGGAATAGCTCATGTCAAACACTTGAAGACTTATAAAGGTAAGCATTTTTTATTCCTCTTTTTTTAAAACAAAAATGGATACAATGGAAAAGAATAAAATTTAATTTGTATCTCAGAATAAAATTCAAAATGGTTCATCCACATGCCAGTTTTATAACATCCATAAATGAAATGGGTTCATTAAAACACTGTTTTTTCTGCAGTTTGAATCATCACGCAGAAAAATGCGATAAAATTAGCTTTGAAAAGAAGCGAGAGATCTTGAAAAAAACAGGGCAAATGTTTTTTATATCTTCGACCGAAACATTGTATGAAAAATTGTTCCACGAATGTAACTTGCAAAATTTGTTTGGGCAGACATAATGAGACAATTTGTTTTAAAGCAAAATTTTCTAAAGAGAAAAACAAATCCGAGTTAGTTGAGAAAGAATCAGAAACACAAGACACAGTCGTTTCGACCATTTCTTACGACAAGAAAAATAAAATTATATTGCAAACATGCACCGTACAGATTGAGAATAATTCTAAAGAAGTATTTTCTCGTTTTCTTTGTGACTGGATCAATTACAAGTTTTCTAACTGAAAAATTATATTATAATTTAGGACTAAATAGCATCAGAGGGGGAAAATTATCGGCATACACTTTTGGAAACAGAACTCTTCTTGAAAAAGAGTACGATGTAGTGAAGTTAGCAATTAAAAATAAAGATTCGCTTGATTTGAAAATAGAATTAGAGGTTTCAGTCAGGGATGAAATTTTGGCATCTACTGTGCACCTTCCTGAATCAGATGATATTGCCACTACGTTTGAATTAGAAAATTTGGTCCTTGCGGATTCACCTTCCAATCGTGAGCCCATTACTCTATTAATCGGGGCAGATTATTATTAAGACGTAGTTACTGGAAATATTAAATACCTAAATAAGAAGTTAGTAGCTGTCGAAACCACATTCGGATGGTGCCTTCAGGGTCGAAACTGCGAGAATCAAGCATCACTCGCTCAAACTGTAATAGAATAAGAAAATCTAATTTCAAACCAATTGAAAAAATTTGGGGATCTCTGGACCTCAGGATTAATTGACACTAAATAGGAACCTGGGTTTTCTAAGAATCAAATAATGAAGAATTTTTAATCGAATATTCAATACGATAAAGTACCTAGGAGATATAGCGTTGAGTTCCCATTGAAAACCGACTCGGAGCGATGAAAAGATAACCAAATCGTAGCAGAAAAAATTATTTGGAATCCTCATTTATATTTTGAATTTTCGAAAGTATTAGAGGATTATTTACAAAAAGGTATAGTTGAATTAGTCGAAAATCCTAAATTGAAGGAAAACACAACATTTTATTCACCCCATAATCCGAGAAGATCGCGTTTCGAGCAATTTACTCATCGTTTTCGATGCTTCGTTTCATAAATAGAATTCACCTTCCTTGAAGAATTGCTTATTTGCTGATCCTAATTTATATCCAGAAATAATCAATATTTTGTTCCTTTTCCGACTAAAACCAATAGCATTTACTACGGATATGAAACAGGCCTTTTTGCAAATCGAAATTGAAATAAAGGATAGAGATGTAATCCGTTTTTTTTATTTACTGAACATCCCTTTGATGAATTTAAAACTCCCTTAACTTACAGATTTACAAGAGTCTTGTTCGAACTTACTAGTAGCCCCCTTTTGCTTGCAGCTATCATTAAACATCATTTGAAGAAATATCTCACAAAATTTTCAGAGACTGTTGATTTTTTGGATAGAAATATCTATGCCGATGGCATTATCGGTAGTTGTAATACTGTACAAGAAAAATTCTCTGTTTCATTGCAGTCAGTCGAAATTTTAGAAGCTGGTTTTAAACGGCATAGGTGGTACACAGATTCTACAATTTTGAGTAATTTGTGAGAAAAAAAGGTATAACGGTAGATGATAAATCGGAAATAATCGGCTCCAAAAAATTTGCGTGTAAAGTCTTGGGAATAGCAAGGAATAGCGTCGAGGATTTACTTTATTTTGATGTCAAGAAATTAATTGAATTTGTTACTAGAAGGACTTATCGTAAACGATTCATCCTAAAAGTGATAAGATATTCGATGCACTAGGATTCCTAGCCCCTTTTACTTTGAGAATAAAAATACTGATGCAGAAAGTCTGATGTTTGGGAATAAATTGGGATGGCAATTTGCCCGAATATTTGGGTTTACTATGGTGTAATTGGTGTGATGAAATACCCAAATCTTTGACTTTTTCAGTTCCGCCTTATTATGTCCCTGAAGTTGTAAACGAGAAAATAGACCATTTGGAATTACATGTGTTTTCAAACACTAGTTCAAAAGCGTATGGCATAATCGCGTATCTACGCGTTGAACTTCTGAAAATGTGCACGTTAGTTTTGTGGCTTCAAAAAATAGAGTAGCTCCATTAAAAACCCTTACACTGCCACGATTAGAACTTATGGCTGCGTTACTGTCTGCTAAATTAAGTGACCACATTTTGATAAAAAGAATTCAAACCAAAGAAGGAGTGATGAATGAGGAGACGAACCCCGTCAGACTTAAAAGTCTTGCATCTACAGATAAGAGCCTTCAACAAGAAATGGAGAAACTCAAAAAAAAGGGCGAGTACTTTTGAAAATTGCCCTACTGTTAATTGTGTGCATCCACCTCCCTAACCTTATCAATAAAAATAAAAATAAAAGAACCAGATCAGGTACGGAAAATGAAAATAATAGCAAACAGTCAAATAATAAAGCAATAAAAACTGACGGCACTACTAAAAATAATAACTTAATTGAGAAGGAATTTAAACTCCCCTCTAAAAGACTAATTGCTAAAATAAACGCGAAACCAACGACAATGATAACGAATCAACTTTTAGTGACAATATATAATAAAATTTAGAAAATCTAGATTTAGACGAACCGACCGAAGAGGCCATCATAAGAGGCAGAGTCCACCTCCAATTATGTTAAACCGCACTGAAAGATTTCTGAAAGAACTTAAACTAACAAACGAAAACTGCATCCCCATAGAGAACAAAATCGGCGGCCCATATAATAAACTTTTTGTTAAAAACGATGAAGAGCACAGAAAACTCGCCAAATTCCTGAACCAAAATAACTTAGACTATTTCATAATCACCCCCAGATCAAATCGCCCTATTAAAGCTGTAATTAGAGGCCACCCTAACAACATGAATATCCAAACTATCAAAGAGGCGCTTGAAATAGATTGTAACTTTAAAGTAGATAAAGTAGCTCAACTCACCGGAATTAGAACAAAGGACCCTTTCCCCTATTCTAAATTACTCCCCTGAACACAGAATAAACAAACAAATATGGACCTTGACATCATTACTTTACTTGAAAATAAAAATAGATAAATTTGTAAGGAAAACTGGAACCATACAGTGCTTTAACTGTAACTATTGGCACCACAGTGCAGCATCTTGCCATATGTGTCGCCGATGCATTAAATGTGGCGGAGACCACAACAAAGATCAATGTCAGACCCCCCGAGAAGCCGACCTGTATTTTTATTTTGATATATTTATAAAACTTTGAGATATTGAAAATTAACAATAAAAAATGTGCTGTTCAGGATTCAATTGAAAAAACTGCAATAATCTACATCTTTGGCTACCAATAAAGGCAGTCTAAATAAATACGTCAGTAGAGTAATAAACACAGCGTTAAATGAATGATACACAACAGTTCAAGAATTTAAGATTTTATAACTTTTGACAAGTACAAATAAATCACTACTAAATATCAGAAAAATTTAGTGATAGGATTTGATGATAGGATATCTTTTATAAATTCTAAAACTCTTTACCCATTCCCTTATTTCCTTTGAAGTCAAAGCACAAATTTCTAAACAGAAGGAAAATAGATAAATACATTATTTATGACAATGGAAAGGCTATTTCCCTTTTATTATCAGCAAAAATGATGAAAAAAAAATGCAATTCAAAGTAAGGTAACTCAGCTTACCTTATTGTCCAGGACCGTCACTATAGATGAGCTCACGGAAACTTTTTACATCATTGGAGCTTTTTATTATCAAGTCAAAACATCTTGATCAT
The DNA here is from genome assembly GCA_026289955.1 of Argiope argentata. Classification (NCBI taxonomy): domain Eukaryota; kingdom Metazoa; phylum Arthropoda; class Arachnida; order Araneae; family Araneidae; genus Argiope; species Argiope argentata. The sequence continues at coordinate 61,955 of JAOUZG010052944.1, forward strand.
CATCAAACAAACATCTTGAGATTATTTGGCGTTAAAAAAATAGTAGACGAAAAATAAAAATTTTACTATCTGCATGACCATCTTAAAATAAACTTTTAATAACGCGTTGCCATCGCATTTACAAAAGCTCTGATTTTAAAAAAATAAGTTAATGACTACAACAAATAAAACCTACAAAAATATCATTTTGATGACGTGATTACATGAAATGAAATAAATAGGAAATGTGATATATATTTTTTAATAATCAATGAGAGACAACGCTTTTTTGGATCGTTTGCAATACTAAAGTGACTCATTCAATGAAACGATTAAAATGAATAAAAATATAATTAACTCACACGGGCACGTGATGCTTGGCCGTTCAAGAAATGATGTTCTGACATGATACATTGAAATATGCATAGCCGATTTCATTTTAATCTTCATAATAAACTTGTCTTTTTTATTGTGTGCATTGATTAAAATATTTTTATCTCCAAATCTTTGTTTCAAAATATCAATTGAGTGATTATACAGCGTATCGGATCATAATGTTCCTCTGTCAATTCTAATCCGTCGGTTAAACTCCCAAAAATGATCTTAAATAGTTAAATTTATCAATTTTACTCAAATTTTCATTCTCTTGAAGAGCAGATTTAAACGAATTCCAAAAGTTTAACTATTCACTTTTTTCACCAAAGAATCTCGAGATAGTTAGTTTTAGCAATTTTAAGCGTTTATTTTCATTGTGTTTCGTTTTAATTCGAGCTATTCAAAGTAATATTGGAATCTTGTCAAAAATTATTAGATTTGGATTCGTTATTTATTTTCCTAATTAATCTTAGTGTTTTGAATCACATTTTTGTTATTTTTTCTTTGTATTTATTTCATCAATTTTTCAATTAATTACGCTTAATTTATTGTCTATTTTTAAAAGATCCAGAGATTCTTCTAGCTTTTCGATTTTCACAACTGGTTTTAAAATGCCACTTTCGATTTTGGTTATTTGCTTCGTCAATGCATCTCGTAAACAACCACTTTACGTCTGAATCTATTTATATCTTCTTCAGACATTTTCAATTGTGAATTTATTTCTATTATAGCAAAAATATCATATAAGTTCAAACATATATTTTTCAAATCATCTAGTCTGAAAGTCAGTGTTTACTTTCGTTTTCAAACATGCAAAACATCTTGTTTAATCTTTTGCACATATGAATTAAAATGTTTGTAAATACTTATTACTCTTAAGTGGTGGTCCCTGTTCGGGCGCCAAATGTCATTTTATTAGTAAAAATGATGAAAAAAAAATGCAATTCAAAATAAGGTAATTGGGCTTACCTTAGTGTACAGGACCGCCACTATAGATGAGAAATAAACACTTGTTCAAGTAATCCGTATTCTTTAAGATGAAATATTTATTTACTCCACACACATAAACACTGAGATTCTAACGGATTTACATTTTATCCCGAACATTAGGTAACAATGCTTTCAATACGATGTTCCGGCTGTAATACTGTAATTAAGGTGGCGCTGCTGTTGTATTCCAAAAGCCCATGATGGGAGGACTTTTTCTGACAAACCGTAACTAACATATTTCAAGTTAACAATATATTAATTTTAAGGTGGTATTTAAATAATCCTTTTCGATTATGCGCAGCTCTCTATAACTGTTAAATCATAACCAGAATAAATTCATTCGTGATATGCAGGGTGCATCTAACCGATGCTGGGTGTATTGGGTTCGAAAAAAATAAGTCCAATTTGTTTCATAACACACACTTTTAATCAACTTCAGAAACCGTGAAATATTCAACTACATGTTACACTGACTAAAAACAGAATCTAACTGATTGAAACAAGAACAGAAACTTTACACATACATAGTTACATAGTTACGTCATTTCAAAACAGCGCCGCCTCTCGGACGGTTTTTCCTCTCTCCGTTCGCAACAATAACCATTCTGAAGTGGTTAAGAATTTTTTCGAAAACGTGGGGGGGGGGGAAGCGTATCCGACAAAGCGGCGGTAATCCCTCCATGCTGCCGCCGCCTATGAAATTCAACAATAAAGGAACGTAAGTTTATTATTTTATGTATAATAGTGAAAGTAAATTTTTAAATTAAAAATTATTCATTTCCCAAAATCATTTTTGATTAAAGCTTTGAAACACATTTTAAGCTTACAGTTTTCGTCTTCTGTTTAAAGTAATAGTTCTCAGATATATTCTTAACATATTTATGCTCTTTTCTTAACAACAGATCTCATCAAAACCCATTGAAATGGCGTTCAATGCGTGAAGAATGAGCAATATAATAACGCAGGCTGCTTATATCCATCAAAATAAATTTAAGTTAAGAAATTTATGATACAAAGGCGGTTTATTTTTCTTCTAAAATATGACATTACGGCGTTGGGTTTTGTTCCAAATCGCAAGGCTAAAAGTCGTAAGTTCCTCTCATCACGAAAGAGGGCGCTGCGATCTTTTAACAAGTTGGATTTTCTTCGCTGCGGTTAGTTTCTCGTAAAAGAACAATTTATCAAAAAGAAAGTTTTACATTTTCGCAGTGATAGGGAAAAAGCATTTTCAAATATATATATATAAAATGAGATAAATAGTTGAATATAACAATTGCTCGTTTCATTTCAGAAAATTAGTGTGCCAAACTTTCGAATCTTCCCCCTGACGCCAAAAACTTACGAGAGTAATTTTTTTTTTTTGCTCTCCATGGAATTCGTAGTCATCACAAGTTTATGTTACTTATTAAATGCCCCTGAAGGCCCTGACAGGCGGGCAATGAAATACGCTTAATGAAAGTAACACAAGATACATAAAATATGTCCATCTTAAATTTCAATGATAATGAAGTTGGTGAAAAAAAAATCAAAGAAAATAAAATGCTATCAATAAAATTGGCAATTGATCTCCAGCGTTTGGGAGAAATTGTTTAGTTTCTCGATGACTTAGTATAAGACATTTTTTGGAGAAAGAAGCTAGACATCATTGGTGTTGATTGAAAAAATTGCGTGATTAAAAATTGCGGTTAAAAATCAATAATTACTAGTGTTGTGATATGAGAGGACACTTTAATTTGAATATTTATGTAGAAAATTTTGGAAGCATAATTATATCGAGAAAACAAAAGTCTGAATTAATTAGTGGAGTTGAGTTGCACCTTGTATGACGCTTACAATTGTTATTTTATCACTGTAAGCTTCAGTGAACAACAGATTGTTTCCGAAAAGTAAACACCAAATAAAAGAAAGATTGCATCGAAAATCATACAGAATTAAAACCAAAAATCGCTGTTGAAGTCACAAAAATTAATTGTGACTTCAATTTAAAAATAAATTCGTTACTTCAAAAGCAACACCACCATTTGAGCATCTGCTCTGGCCCTCGGAACGATTCCAGTACTTTGCAATAAGCGAGCCCACACTACATTCTTTCGCTAACTGTAAGAGAGACGAATGACCATGAAAGTGACGTCACTTGGGCATTTGATGTCTGGTAACCTAAAAATGTAGGTTTACGTTATGGTGTATTTATCGCTCTTTATTCATTGCTCCTACTTATTTATTGTCTGCAGTTTTCTAAATTCATTATTCGTGGGATTCCAGTCAAGACATTACTTGAATATGTAATTAAATCTGGGATAATTTTTCTTTTTAGCTTTCAATGCTTAAAATGTTTAGCTTAGTATGTAAAAGCCTATGATAGCAATAATAATTGTAATTTTATTTTTATTCAAACAATTTTAGAATTTGTAGATAAATTACGAAGCCAGTGCAATAAAATTCCATTGCACTAATAAATTGCTACTTCTATTGACACATTTATTTTCAGCTAAAGAGTTATTGAATAAGTTGAAATTGATTCAATTCTGCTTCAAATTTAATTTTTTGAGTGCTTAATACGATGAATATAATAGGGATTGTAAAATGAGACAAGTTGTACATTTATCGAATTTGAAAATACTTTTTCAGCAATTTTTTTTGAATGTCTTTTTCATTTTTAATAGTGTCAATCTTATTGTCATTTATTATAAATACTTGTACCATTCAATTGGTTGCAATGTTTATCAAAATTTGTAACAATGAATTTTGTATAATAAGGAAGCTTTTTTTTTTGTTATTCTTAGTAACAGTTTTGTTAATTTTTGTAGAAATAATGACAAAAAAATGCTTTTTTGGCGTAAATATTTTATAAATTCCCATAAATTTATCTTATCGACATTAAATTTAAATTAAAAGTATATTGAAAAAAATGATTGGGAGTGCTTTCAATTAAGAATCATAAAAGTGCTGAAATTTTAAAATCATTTTTAAGTACCTTAAAAGTGCTAATTTTTAATAAGGTCCTTAAAAAAGAAATTTTCTAGAAAAATTCAAAGAAAGTAAAAATAGATAAATAAAACAGAAGATGAGTGAAAAAACACGTATTAAAAATTAAATAACTTTTGAAATTATTGATTTTTGTCTATATGAAAGTTGATATTTGTTGGACCAATCTTCATAAATTTTAGGTTTTGTATATATATATATATATATACGCACAGTACAAATAATTAAAGTTTTAAAGTTAGGAATTTGAAATATGGCAAGTTGATTCTGGGACATAAAAAAATCACTAAGAACATATTTTTTAGAATTTTAATTAAAAAATAAAAACAAGATTTAAACGCATTACCATTTTGTCATTGAATAAGTATTTTTACACTGTTTTAATTGAATGTTTTTTTCTCTTTTATTATTTTAAAATAATTTTTGAAAAAGTATCTTGGACTCGATTTCTATCTATAATTCTTTTAAATGATTTTTATTTCCCCAAACCATTTGAAAATCATAAAACAGTTCCTTGAATAAAATTCTTCACTTGATAAATATTGTGAAATTTTAAGGTACTCACTTCTTAAATGACTTTTAAGAAATGCGTTAAATGATTTTTTTCATTTTACTAACAACTACTGGGCTGTTTTTTTTTTAAACTTGTGTATTTATTTACCAGTATTTGTGAACAATAGGGATCATTAAATAATTTTCATTTAATAAATTTTTTTAAATTTAATAGCAATCATTACAAATAGTATTCGGATATATGTTATTGCATTTTTCTTACTTTTTTTTAGGAAAGCTTAAGTATTGAAACTTCATTTATTTTAACATAGACATTAAAAAATAGGTTTTCCCTAAATTTTCAAATTGCCGAACATTTAAAAAAAGCCCTCACATTACATCAGAAATAAGAAGCAATAAAACACTTTTTTTTAGTCTAACTATTTCTAAATGTATGGACATTCTATGCATCTTTCTCAATATGAATGTATAATCAGAAATAGCATATCCTTTTAAATTAATTGGTAATTTATTAAATTTAAAAGATGAAATGTTGTAAAAGAAGCCTGGGTTTTATTGTCTATCATACAAAAGGTGATTTCATTATTTAGTAATGATAAAAGCATTATCATTTTTATGTTTTTGTCAAAACCAAATATGCTTTAGATTTCTACAACATTGCAGGAACATCTAGGTATTAAAATTTAAAATCAGTGTTACAAATCAGAATTAATCTTTATTAATTTTCAAACTAACATAGATTTTCACATTTTTAAGTTATATAGAAGCTGTTAATAAACTGCTTAAAAAATTATTATTATCAAAAGATTCTACTATTATTTTAATATATTAGATTCAAAACTATCAAATATATTTCACAAAAAGAAAACAATTCACATCAACATTAATATATTTTTATTTATGTAAAAATATCCTGTTGGATCTCTCCATCACAAATTCGAATTCCATCATCGAAATTCCATCACAAATTCGGAAATCCTTATAGTGAACTGTTCCCCGTACAGTAGTGTCAGTTCTTTTAAAAGTGGGGGCAAGAAGTTGCCCCAGAGAATGGGGAAAAGATTTCGAAGTTTCACTTCGTTTTTTAATTTTGCCTACACCATTTTTACCATGTCCTTTGGTTAAATTATAGTTGGCGTCAATCGCGCCATTCTTGGCACACTACGTCACTGCAAAGGTTTCACATGATTGGTTGAATTTCGTTTGCAAACGATATTTCCGTCACTATCGTCGACATTTTCAAGCTGGTTTGAAAAAGCTGATTATTACGAAGATCTTGCTTAACAGGTTGCCTGCGGGTATAAATCGAAGACTATCGATGAAAATGTAAACGGTATTTTGACGGATTCTAACTCAAGTCTCGGTATGTAACCGAATCTTCTTTGATTGCACGAATGTAATAAAATATAAATCTTTAATAGTTGAATATTATGTATATATAAATATGTCTTTTTTTAAAGTTGTAAAATATTGGTTCTTTATTTTACGAAAATGTTTTTCTCTTTCTGAACGAGAAAGTTAAAATGCGAAAGTTAAAATAGTCTCTACGAAAGTTAAAATAATAAAATCTCTGCTCATTTCGACATTCTAAAAACAGAAACAAATTAAATATTAATCCACTCTTCGATTCATTGAAAGTAGAAACTTCGTTGGAATACAAATTCTCAAATCTTTAAAATAACGGCAATGGGTTTAATGAAAAATAATTGGCAAATGCACATTTAGCAACTCTATCATTGTAGTCAGTCATAATTTTACTTCAAATTAAGAACAGAGCCTTATTAAGTCAGGGGCATAAGGGGCAGTTGCCCTGGGTGGTCACATGAGGGGATCCCCAAATCGTAATAAATGTTCAGAATTTCTCACTTAAAAATGTACTAATATTTATTGTACGAGATTCATTTGTTTCTCTTTTAGACAGATGTTTAAGATAGTTGTAGAAATCCTTCTAATATAAATCTTGCCACAGAATTTTGTCAGATTGCATTTTAAATTCAATGTTTAATTAAATGCAGTACTTCGAATTAAGACTAAGAGTGTTTTTAGTTTTATGTTTAAATAGCATTTTGCATTAATTAATGAGAAATACCGTAGACAAATTCTGCGCACGGTTCTTTATTACTGACGCAGTGAAGCAGAGAGGGGGGGCAAATAAGTTTTTGCCCCAGGCCCCATTTAGTCTAAACAGGGTCCTGATAAAGAAGCGAGCATGAATTTTAAATTCACCACGGAGAAGAATACAAGACACATAAAAATGATAGAGGTATTCATAAAGTCGATGAGAAATTTTACAGATGAGTTCTTGCCTCTTCCCATTTTAATTTTACTTTTAATGTTAAAAGAAAATGTAAAGTTTGGATTCATTAGTGTTTAACAGTAACGAGTATTCAAATCAAAGTACCACTTCATTAGTTACTTTTTTGAAAAAAAAAGGTAAAAACATTATAAATATAGCATGCACTTTTACTGAGAATAATATAAGTGGTTAGTTTAAACTGAGATCATTTTCAGTAGAAAGAAAATGTTTGAAAAAGGGGGGAAAATATCCTTCTTAAAATATTCTGAGAAAAATTTCGTTGGACAGGGAAAATTTTGTGTAAGAATTTTTAGTATGCGAAGAACAAGCAATGCTCCGACTCTCTTTTTAAAACTAAACAGGATAGTTCATAGTTAACAGCTACTGCAATAAACATGATTTCACCTTTACACTAAAATGCTCATTTGATATTTAGAGCGTCATTTCGGCAGAATTCGGAGCGGAATTGCGCTCTTATATCGAAAACGGTTAAAGAAACAGGTAAAAATGGAATTCAAAATTGCAGAACTGCAATGCATGACAGAAAATTCATTTTACACATTCAAATGCTCTGACTGAAACTCGAGGAGTTAAACATCGATTTCAAAACTGTGATATCACAATATGCTTTCACAATAATTTACTGTGAATATTTGAACTATGCATTTTATATTGCATGTTTTTTTATGATGCTAGAATATGATATTGTCATGGGAATGAGATTTGTGGTGTCAACAAAAATCCGTAGTCAAAAAATAAAACAATCTGTGGGTGAAAAATTGAAATGTTATCTGCACGAGCATTTGAAAAAGTCAGCTTTTAATAATGTGTTGCCATCCCATTTACAAAAGCTCTGATTTAAAATAAATAAGTTAATGATTACAGCAAATATAACCACATCTTGAGCGCGTGATTATATGTAATGAAATAAATAGGAAATGTGAAATTCTTTTAAACAATCAATACGAGACAAGGTTTTTTGGATCTTTTGCAACACTAAAGTGGATCATTCAATGAAACAATTAAAATGATAAAAAAATACAATTTAACTTGCACGAGCACGTGGTGCTTGGCCGTTCAATAAATGATGCTCTGAGATTATACATTGAAAAATGCATAGCAGATTTCATGTTAAACTATATTTTGAATTCTGTGAATTTCCTTCGGTTTTGTATAAAATTTTCAGCTCCATGCAGTTTAAAATGTTTCATATTTCCTCTCTAATCGTTCATGCTTTTTAATGGATAATAGATGTACTATAAACAAACTATAGGGCTAAAAAAAAAGAGAAAATGTATTCTATTAAAACAACAACTTTCTGTTTTGAGAATGAAGTATAACCATAATATTATGGCGCATAAGAAAACTGAGAAAAAAAAATCTGCCTTTTGTATTTGGTGATGTCTAAAAACGATTAACTTTTAGATGCATAGAAATTAGAATGCGTTATTCAGTTATGAAATGATATGGTATAGACTTTCTTGTTCAATAAAGTAACTTTTATATATATAT
>JAOUZG010052944.1:78305-106250 GCA_026289955.1 Argiope argentata
AAAAAATCCGTTACTTTCTATTGGTGTGATGTTCGATTTAAGATTCCAATCAAATCTTTGTAAATTGAATTTAGATCCGTAAACTCTTTTTCATTAGCATTTTAGATAACAAGCGATGTTCAGCTTCTATTTTGATTTAAAAAAATCCGTTACTTTCTATTGGTGTGATGTTCGATTTAAGATTCCGATCAAATCTTTGTAAATTGAATTTAGATCCGCAAGCTCTTTTTCATTGACATTTTAGATAATAAGCGAGGTTCAGCTTCTATTTTGATGAAAAAAAAATCCGTTACTTTCTATTGGTGTGATGTTCGATTTAAGATTCCAATCAAATCTTTGTAAATCGAATTTAGATCCGCAAACTCTTTTTCATTGGCATTTTAGATAATAAGCGAGGTTCAGCTTCTATTTTGATTTTAAAAAATCCGTTACTTTCTATTGGTGTGACGTTCGATTTAAGATTCCGATCAAATCTTTGTAAATCGAATTTAGATCCGAAAACTCTTTTTCATTGGCATTTTAGATAATAAGCGATGTTCAGCTTCTATTTTGATTAAAAAAAATCCGTTACTTTCTATTGTTGTGATGTTCGATTTAAGATTCCGATCAAAGCTTTGTAAATCGAATTTAGATCCTAAAAATCTTTCGCGATGTTATTTAGAATTTTATTAGAATATTTGCGATGTTTACATTTTTTTTAATTCTAAAAGAGAAAGAATGATTCGAAAACCATAGAATAACAACTTGTGAACGAGAACGGCTTATTAATGAGTGACATATAAAACCATCATTATATTCTATATCACTACTTAAAAAAACAACTTTTTATTTTCATAATCAAGAAGTATGCGAATACGAAGGTCAGTTACCTTTTCACTTTAGGTGCCTGACGTTCGTCGTAGAATAACTGAGCGGGTTTCGAAATTTTTTTGTCTTCGGCTTTTTGTTTCGATTACTTTCTTAAACCGGTACCCTGGCCTTGATTCTGCGCAACTTACACCTGAAATAAAAAAAGGAAAGCTTCAATTTATACAAAGCTTTTAGACTGACTGTCTTGTTGACCAGCAGTGGAGCCATTCCTTAAATTTCCCTAATATAATCAGGTATGATACCTTTTTATTGTTATTCTTTATTTTGAAATATTTTTTATTGACGCTTTTGTGGAATTTAATCAAACTAAGATACTATATATTCGTGTGTTGATATTAAAATATGAAGCTTTAATTTTGCTATTCTGAAGTAGATAAATCTACTTTTTTTGGCAGGAATTGATATTCTGGAAACAGAAGAAATTTTAAGATTTCGTTGGAAATACAGCTTGAATATAGTTCATTGTTATAGAACCTATACTTCAAAAGTTAATTAATACTAATTTGATGCGAAAAGTTCAAGTTTAAAAAATATATATACATAGAAATGAAGCAAATGATAAATTTTCATTCAACAAAATGCACACTTTCATTTAAATAAAATAGAATTTAGCTAAATTAAAAAAAATGAATCAAATAAAAATTTGGTACATTATTGTATAAATTGAAGCTTTACCTTAGAATTATAGAATCTAAAAATGGAAGTCAGAAAAGAGTGTAACTATAAACCTAAACGCAAAACTTATTTTTAATATTCCAAATGTTTTATTAAATAATACATATTTATTAAATTTTAAACAAAGGTCATAAATAACGACTATTCAAAATTTTTATCATTTAAAAATAACGAGGAAAAGAATAAAGTAAATTTCAATAAGCAAATCTTTTAAAGCATGCTGAATTTAACAACTGCAGTGTAACTTTTCAAATTAAACAGTGATAAAACTATTCAAAGTTTTTCTATTGCTTTCTAATATTTCCTTTCTGTTTTTCAAAGTGTTTTTGTATTGAATGCATTGAACAACCAAAAAACATACGAAAATACTATGAAAATGAGTTAGCGTGCGTACAAAACAAAAGATTATTTATCTAACGGAATAAAATTTGGCTTTAATCTAATTTTTATTTTTATTTTGAATTAACTAAAATAAATTAGAATTATGAGCAATACTTAACGTTATGTTTATATGGCAAAGAAAAATTCATTTATTAACCATTTCGAATTAAAAATACCCCTCTTGAATTAAACAAGTATCAATTAAAAAGGTTTTTAATTATTTTTTAAATAGCTTATTCTAAATTTATAAAGATTCTATCAGAATATGTATATTCGTGGGGCTAATTTGTAATTATGTTACTTATGTTTAAAATATTTGTAATATCTTAATTGGAAATAAAACGTACGAATCAGATGTGTTGTAATTAATATAAATTAAACCATCTTTAAATGTTTTGATATCAGAATTATATAAAACTTTTTACATTTTTTTATTGCAGAACATTTCTGTAATGAATTTTCATTATATATTTTTTGAAGCATTTGAAACAATTTCCCTTCTATTAATATGCTTATTTTCAATATTTATAAAAGTGAACGTATTTGTTTATTTGGATCTCATGTAGTATCACAACTCTTGACAGAATCGAATGCAATTTATCACGCATGTTTATCAGCATTTAGAGAGATTCATTACTCTATTGTATTAAAAACTAGATCTCTTTATCAGGATTGAACGATTTAAAATTTTCATCTGTAACATCAGAATATATGGACATAAAACAATACTTTTAAGCCATCACCAAATTTTAAAAATCTTGTTTTCAAGTGAAATAATTTTCATTTACATACGATTATTTTTCCAATTATAATCTGTTTTTTTTTTCAAAATTAATTTGAACACAATACATATCAAAGTCTTTATTTCTTTTGAAATCGTAAGTCTATTTTATATTTAATCATATTTCGCTCTCGTGCTTATGTTGATGTTGACATTGTTTTTTCTTCGAATATTTTTTAGTTTTTCTTTCATTTCTTAGCAATTTTTAATATATGAATGCTGTAACTTAGCACACTAAGTTAACAGTTTCAACCTCTTAAAAAATGAGCCTCTAAATTATGTCACCAAAATTTAGCGATGGTGAGTGTACTCGCCAAACAGAGTATGTGTAATATGAAATTATGCTGTAATAAAACGATTTTTATTCTTTTGCTTCAATAATCACATTTATTTATTTATTTATTTAAACTTACCTAGATTATTTGCGTATGAACGAAAAGAAACATAAAAAAATAAAATTTTCGATTGTAAATTTCAAGTTACCATCTGAGAATATTATTATATTTTAACATTATTAATTAATTTGAGTCCTTAACCAATTTAAACCGGTTTGAAACAATCACGAGACTATTCTATCGGTATGTTTTCGTGTCTAAATATATATATGTATATAATGATAATTTTTTTAACTTTCATTTTTCGAGCTTAACAAAGTTTTGGAGCTCGACCGATTTTGAGATTAAATAACAGCTATGATGCCATAGTTCTGCATCAACCTTTTAAAAACGCATCTGATTTCAAAGGAGCATACGTAATAAGAATAATTAATACTGGTAAAAGCAGGTCATCTTTTTGGAAGCTCCTTGGTACTTTTCATAGAAAATGTAGCTATGAGTTGATAGAATTCCATTTTTTTTCCAAATTAGAATAACTGGCTAATCTGTCAAAACAATAAGACTGAGGAGGAGCTTCGAAGGAAGGTTAAGGTCAGTCTAATGTCACAGGCGAAAACGAGTTTTGAAAAAAAATGAATAGGAAACTTCATCCACCGGGATGAAAAATGTCTGAAACCTTATAATGTTTATGTTCGGAAAGCATGATCATATTCACCTTTTAGATGAAATTCATTTCGCTCATCTAGTTTTTTTTAATGTTCCATCGGAGCTTGAAAAATCAGATCGCCCTTCTTTTATAATTAACAGAAAACACAACCAAAAAAAACAAACCATGTGATTGCAAATTTCAAGTTATCACGTGAGACAATTATTATTTCTTAAGTCATTATTTGTTTTGATAAATTTAAGTCATTAACCAGTTTAAACCGATTTGAAACAACCACGAGACTTTTATATCGGTATCTTTTCCTTTATATATATATATATATATATATATATATATATATAAACAACTGTCATTTTCACTTTTTCTAGCAGGCAAACAAAGTTTGGACCTCGGCCGATTTTGGGATTAAATAACAGCTATGATGCCATAGCTCTACCTCAATCTTTTAAATACACATCTGTTGTGAAAAAGTATACGTAATAGTAAAGCAATACTGGTAAAAGCAAGTTAAACTTTTTAAACACATCTACTTCCCAGAAGCATATATAATAATCTTTACTTATAATAAAGCACGATGTGTGTGTGTGTGTGTGTGTGTGTGGGTGGGTGGGTGTTGGCGCTGTACAGGCCAGACCGTTGCGCTGTACAGGCCAGACCGTTCGACCTAGAACTACCAAATTTGGTATATGTATACCTTGGGTGCCGGGAATATGCACCTCGGAGCCCTTTTTTGAATTTTGAATTTAAATTTTAATTAGTTAAAAAATAAGCCAAATTTTAACGTTTTTTCGCTATAATTTCTGAAAATATTACAGCATAAAATTGATTTTGCATCAAGTTAAAGCTAAAAAAATTGGCTTTTCAATAATACTAATGTTTTGATCTATAAATTAAAACTCTAGTTTTAATGAATTTTTAAATATTTCATTTAATCGTTCTTTTTTTACAATTTATTTCGCAAAAAATAAATAAAATTTTATCTTCTCGAGGATCTCAAAAAAATCAGCTTTTAATAAAATGTTGCCATCACATTTTCTGAAGTTCTGATTCTAAAAAAGTTAATTACTACCAAAAATAAAACAGAAAAATACAATTTTCATCACGTGATTATATGAAATGAAACAAATAGGAAATGTGATATTTTTTAAACCGTAAATGCAAGAGAGAATTTTTCTTGATCGTTTGCAATATCAAAATTAACAATTCCATTAAAGAATTAAAGTAAATAAAAATACAAAGTAAAAATATATTACAAAAGTGCGACTGTCAAAACTGAAAAAGAATTTTTAGAAAAGCACCAAATGATAATCTTCTGAGAGCGAAATTAGTTATTTAAAAGCAAGAAATCTTAAACGAACTTTGAAAATGACGTCATTTCAAAGAAACGACGAACAAAAAGCAATTGATAATCAGTAGTAGTAGAATATTTTTGCATTCTTTTTTTTAAATTTTTAAACCAATTAAACATGTTTTGAATTGTTACTTTTACTTATGTGAAGAAGATATTTTGATCGAAATCAAAGAATTCGCCTTCGTGATTGTAATTTATCTCCGCATTTTAATGAATCATGCGAAATAAAAACGCATCTTCTTTCAACGAAGTAATGTAATATTAAAGCTATACTGGTAAAAGTAGGTCAGCTATCTGAAAACGCATCTTCTTTCAAACAAGCATACGTAATAATTATCAAAGCAAAATTTGTAAAAGAAGATAGAAATGCTTATTTATTTATTTAGAAGTTGAAATATTAAGAATATTTTACAAATATGAATCTATAAGACCAAAGGAATTTAAACCATAATTTTTTGAAATATATTTATAAACCTAAAAAAATGTTATTATTGTGATCTAAAAATAAAATACATCTAAACATCTAAACTAACATCTAAAAATAAAATAAAAAACTGAAGGTTTCAATTAACCTGTGAAATGTTTGCTGAATAATTCCTTGAGATCTTATAAAAAAAATTATAATGTTTCAATTTCTGTATTGAACATAAAACTTCGATGAAGGACTATTCTGCTTTCAGTTCTTAGTTTTATTGAAAGACATGCTTATATTGGGTAAAGAGGTCTTTACATTAATTGAAGTTTCATCATTTCCACTTTAATTCAAACTGAATTTTACGTGCACTGATAGAAAATCAGAGAGAGATGCGGACTTCAAAGATAGGACTGCTTAAGGTCTACATAATAGTATAAGTGAATTATATGACCATCGAAATTTGAAGCTTAAAAATATTTTGCTGAAAAACTTGTTATGAGACCAAGTTATATAAAAAATGATTTAACCCTTTAGTCGGCATTAATATTGGCGAACCGACTGGTCGCCAAAGGCGGCTAGTAATAATAATAATAATAATAATGCAATGCTGGTAAAAGAAGGTAAAAAAATTCTTCAACCGATAATTCCCTGCGGCTAATAATCTTCATTTTTTACTTGTAAATTTCGAAGACATCAAAACAACATCATGTTCTTACATGAGAAACAAAAGATAAATGAATTTACGATTGCAGATTTCAAATTATCATGAGAGAACATTGTTGTTTTTTAAGTCATTGTTTGTTCTAATTAATTTAAGTCATTACGTAGTTGAACCTTTTGCACTCGAATTTAATGACACATGCGATTTGATGTCGCATATTCTGAGACATACGAGTGCAAATGGTTAAACCAGTTTGAAAATGCAATACTGGTAAAAGAAGGTCAACTTTTTAAAAACCGATCTCCTTTCAAAGATTCATACATAATAATAATGCAACACTGATAAAAGCAGGTAAAAATATATGCGATTAAAAGATGTTTATGAATATTGCCATTTACGTTTTATTCATTACCTGAGGCGATTTCGAGCTTCAATTATTCGTTGCCTTCAATTATTCAAAGCCCTTAACGAAAACATCATGTTCTCACGTGATAAAAAAAATCAAAATGTATATTTTGGCTAATTTATGAGGTTGCAAGCTCTTTGAGAAGCGCAAACATTTTCGGATTTATATTTCTGGGTATGTTCGCTTGTATGGATAATCAAAAAGGCCACAAATGTAAAATCTGATATTTGCTTTTATTTCAAAGCTCCCTTTTCAGCAATCCCATGTTTCATTTGTACCTTTTTAATTCTTATTTTATTTTTTTATTCCTATCCTTCCTGAAATAATTGAAAAATTATTCTGTATTACCCTATAGATGGCGCAGATGTATTTTCTTCCAAAAATACAACAACACAAACAAATGTATATGTGTAATTTTTTGCAGGTGCGTTGCCGAAACGAAGAACCTTTTGAATCGGACTTCAATTTACCACGGGAGCCAAAATTTGTACAAGGGGACGAAAGACGGGACACATTTGTTTGCACCAATACATAAGAGCAGAAGACACATCAATTTTTCTCTTCACTGATTTTTTAATGAGTTCTGATAGCGATTTTTGACACATGTCGATTTTGGAAAGAAAATATCAGATATGTTAAAAAGAGTGCCGTAGACGGTAGGGATTTTAATCCTTTGTTTGAGGCATGGGAAATCCAGAACCCGGCAATTTTGAAGAGTGCGTGTTGAAAATAATTAAATAAAAAAACTAACCAGGGAATTAGGGATAGCTTAAAAATGAAGTAACATGGGATAGTTTAAACCTTTCCACTCCAATGGTGCCTCTGACTCACCATTCATGACTGTGCATCATTTTGACTTTTTATTTATTTATTTTTCAAATTTAATTGTTAAAAATGCCTATACAATGGTTAAGAGATGTAGATTAGTTTTTCAAAGAGTTCGACTTAAAAGAATGATATATATATATATATATATAATATCATAGCAATAAACAAATCTTTGTATTAGATGAATAATTTTACATCTTATTATTTTTCGGACTGCAAAGGGTTAATTTTAAAAAGAAATTCAATTTAAAAGAATTATGTATAGGTATTTTTTAAAGCAATAACAAATCTTTGTATTAGATGAATAGTTTTGAATCTAATTATTTTCCGGAGTGCAAAAAGTTAAAACAAAAAATAAGAAATAATTAAGATTTAAAGTAAATTAAGAGATATTATTAAATATATGCGTTATGTAAACAAACAAAAATAGAAAGTGTTTTCTATTCATTTATAATAAGCACTATTTTTTAACCATCTGTAGAATTACGTGAGAATTTTGTTAATATTAATTTTTTTAACTAGAAGCAACATTATGGCAAATTTGGAACAAACCTTGTGATTTTGAAGCCAGGTCAGGTGACGGATAGATCTGTTACAAAACAGTTCAGTTCTTATAAAAATTCGAAAACAAACTGCCGAGTTCATTTTAAAACAAGAGGAGGAATACAGGTCGCATCGTTCTACGCATTTTTAGAGCCTTTTCTTAAAGCAAATGACATTGGCTTCTAGTAAGTTTATCTGAAGCTCACTCTTTGTGAAAGTGGTGAAAATTTGCTTATTGAAACATTGCGAAAATCAAAAAAATATAACTCTATCTAGTGCATTTTAATATCATTGAAAACATCATTTATAACATCATTAAAATTCGTTTTTTTTCAAATTATGTAATGTTTATTTGACTACTGAAGAATGCAACAGGAAATGTCACGCCTTCTTCTAAATATTTGCATTTAATTACTAAAATCTAGAAAATATGCATTTTATTATTTACGGAAAGCAATCAAAGCATTATCATTTGTTATTTTATCGAAATTGAAGTTGAAAAAGTTCACGATTATTCAAACACAGATGAAGCACACTTAATGGCGTTTTCTGACTTCAGAGTTTTATTTATAGCTTAATTCAAGTCGGATTTTCATATGGAGAACGTCAGGTACCCATTACCATCAAGAGAACATCATTGAATGACACAATAACTGTCATTCAGGATGGTTCAAACATGGTTAAAATATACTGGACTCCAGAACATATCTAC
Organism: Argiope argentata; assembly: GCA_026289955.1. Lineage (NCBI taxonomy): Eukaryota > Metazoa > Arthropoda > Arachnida > Araneae > Araneidae > Argiope > Argiope argentata. The sequence goes on from JAOUZG010052944.1 coordinate 86,931, forward strand.
ATGTTCAAATCAGAGTCATAATAGGCCAAATCTTTCGAGATATCATTCTGGAACAAAAGGTTGGTTTAAGGGTGCCATGAGCATAGAATTTGTGTTTATGGATGACATTCCCCGTCCACTCCGTACAAATATCGTAAAGAAATATCTTTAATTTGAGGATATCCCCCGAATGGAATCACCTGAGGAATCACCCAACGTTTTCTCCTGACTTGAATCCGATGGAGTATGTGTGGGACATGCCTGGCCGACGAGTTGGAGTCCGTCAACCACTTTTTACATATGTACTAGAACTTTTGAGAGTCATTATAGCTGAATGGTATAATCCTCCTCAAGATCATCTCGATAATTTGATAGCACCGCTAGGCATTGTATGGATTATATTTCATTGTCTGGGAGATACATTTACCATCATACCAACTATGTCCTTTTTTTAAGGGAGATATTTTCTTTAATTGCTCTACTGGAACAACAGTCTTGGTTTTTATGAATGGTATTACACAAAAATAATCTTTTTTGTTCTTTTTTATTTAACAAACGGGCTTTTATGAATAAGTCCAATTTGTTTGGTTTCTCAACCTTATGGCCATGACAACCTTATGATCATGACATTAACCTTATGATCATGAATGCAGACGTCTCTTTTGACAATGAATAATTTTCTGTAGTTTTGACAATTGTTCCAAATCGAATTTGTAACAGAAAACTGCGTAAATACTCTCACTCCAATGAAGGACAAATTTAAAGAGAGGATTCCGGATCTTCGTCATCTGACCATGGTTTAAAAGTACATATATGTCAAAAATACCTTTTCCGCTGCTTCAAAATGGGAATCAATCATTTAGTTTCTAAAGGGAATCCTTCTGTGTATTGATGTTCTTTTTAATTCAATAGGCGGTATATAAAGTTAGAATGTAAGCAATAATTCAAAGCTTATTATATAAGAGAAATTTTCACTGTTGCAATTTTATAAAATATATTGTATTCATCCATTAAATAAACTCAAATCATCTTTCAATTCAATACTCCGAATTTATCTAATCAATCATTAACATATTTAAAAATTGTTAAATGCTAAATTAAAATTTTTAATTTTAATGTCTGAAAGAGTCCTCTTTTCTTTGACAACATTCTCTCTGTTTCTTTCTTTTCATGTGTATGTACATGTGTCTGAATTCATACAATAAAAATTCTTACAAGTATTTTTGTATAACCCTCTAGGAATGTGTTCGAAAGTTATCACGAACAAAAGTGAGGACACGCTTGCTTTTCACACGGACACTCTACCGAAATTTGTGGTCAGAAAATGTGAAGAAGAATTAAATGAGACTCCGGGCAGAAAAGCAAAAGCACTTCTTGAGCTACGGTCTATGTTGAAAAGTATGATCACTTCATTACAAATTTAAAACAAGAATTTGTTAATTGTCGCCAAATATATGCATAATCTTGAACCGGAATTAATATGCTATTATGTTTTTCTGTATCTTCCCATTAGACAATCCGGAAACAAGGGAGTACAATTTTCATGACGATCTCTTGGTGTTGTTTCTGAGACGAAACAAATATCGCATGAGGGATGCCTACCAAAACGTTCAGAATTTCGTCAACATCCATAGAAAAGAAAGTCACTTGTTCAAAAGCGTTTCGGACAAGTATCTTGACCTACCGTCCTGTAAAGGTCTTGCGCTTCTGCCCAAGAGGTGTCCGGACGGATGTACCATCGTTCGAAGCCAATTAGGTATTTGAAGTTAATCAAAATGAATAACTTAATAACTCATTGAAATACATTTTTTAAGTATTGATTAAGTTGTTTTGGTATGTAGCGATCACCAAAAATAAGTTTAACATTTTGATACATTTTGAAATTTTGAATAGTTAGTTTTACCATACACAAAATCATAATGGGGAATATAATAATTCGTTGTAATACATTTTGAAGTGCTCAGTAGACAGTTTTTTTAATACCTAAATCATAATGAAAAATATTGTAATTTATTAATATATTTTGAAGTGCTCAATAGATAGTTTTGTCATATACAAATCATAATGGGAAATATTATAATTCGTTGCAATGCATTTTGAATTGCTCAGTTGACAGTGCTTTTCATACATAAATCATAATGAAAAATATTGTAATTTAATACATTTTGAAGTGCTCAGAAGATAGTTTTGTCGTATACAAATCATAAGGAAGAATATTGTAATTTAATACATTTTGAAGTGCTCAGAAGATAGTTTTGTCGCATACAAATCATAATGAAGAATATTGTAATTCCTTGTAATATATTTTGAAGTGCTCAGTAAACAGTTTTGCCGTACGCGAAATTATAATGGGAAATATTATAATTCGTTGCAATACATTTTGAAGTGCTCAGTAGGAAGTTCTGTCATACAAAAATCATAATGGGAAATATTGTAATTTACTTACTTTATTTTGAAAGGCTCAGTAGGCAGCTTTGTAATACATAAATCATAATGAAGATTATTGTGATACCTTGCATTATATTTTGAAATGTTCATTAGACAGTTTTCTCATACATAAATCACAATGAAAAATATTAATATATTTTGAACTACTCAATAGACAGTTTTGCCGTACACAAAATCATAATGAAAAATATTATAAATCTTTGTAATACATTTTGAAATGATCAGTCGACAATTCTGTCATACAAAATGAAAAATGATGTAATTTTCTAACTTCATTTTGAAGTGCTCAGTAGACAGCTCCGTCATGCACAATGAAAAATATTGCAATTTTCTTAATTCATTTTGAAGTGCTCAGTAGACAGCTTAGTAATACTTAAATCATAATGAAAAATGTTGCAATTCATTAAATAATTTTGAAGCGCTCGGTAGATAGTTTTGTCATACACATATGATAATGAAAAATATTGTAATTTGCTTAATACTTTTTGAAGTGCTCAGACACAAGTCAATTGATAGTTTTGCTGTACACGAAATCCTAATGAAAAATATTATAATTCGTTGTAATACATTTTGAAAGATCAATTGACAGTTCTATCATGCAAAATGAAAAAAAAATATTGTAATATGCTTACTTCATTTTGAAGGGCTCAGTAGACAGCTTTGTCACACACAAACCATAATGAATATTTTGTAATTCTTTTAATACATTTTAAAGTGCTCAATAGACAGTTTGGTTTTACACAAAATTAAAATTAAAAATATTGTAATTCGCTGTAATGCATTTTGCGCGTACAGACTAGGCAATTTGAAGTACTCAGTCATCAGAGAGAATACAGAAACTCGATGTAATACATTTTGAAGTACCGGATAAGTAGTGTTTTTCAAAATCATAATGATGAATATTTTTAATTTGTAGTGCTGAATAGGAACTTTTCTCTTATGCGAGATAAAGACGTTGTAACTGGTCTAAGTGTCTTTATCTCACATTTAACCCCTTCATTCACAATGATGAATCTGAAACGTTTATCAATGATTTTCTAAATCTGAGATTAAGCGGGGATTATTGACTGATTTAAAACGCAAAAATCACTTTAAAGCCCTTGTGTATCTCATTTTATGTCATTACATATTGAAATTATAAATATCCCAAATAAGATGTGGCATCAAATTCTAAAGTTAAGTGATTTTATAGGTCGAAAGGTAAAAGAGGCAATTTTTATTATTATGATTTCGCAAAGCAAGACATAACAAACTCAATGGAATGTAGCCAATTCTTGACACGTGTTTCTGAAACCAGAGGAAAGTCACTATTCTCTAAAGTAGTCAAATCACGTAACATCCAAGACGCCTTGCATCTTCACTGCTTAATGTCACCTTGATTTGAATTAAGATGCAGTGTTGTATTGCATCTATTTTTCTTAGAGCGAAAAGCTTCGCAGATTTAAATTAAATAAATCGCATATTTAATTAGGGTGAGGAATCGGGCATTTTTATATTTCCTGTTTTTACATTTCAAATGAGTTTTAACTAAAAAGCAATGTCAATATGATTTCATTTTGCTTCTATTATACTAGCCGTCTTAGATGACCAGCTTAAATGTGGGAACCTGTCTTCTTTTAGTTAATTCAGCAATTTTATAAATCTTCTGTTGTTTCTCATCCCTGTGACCAGCAGATCTAGATCAGGTCCATAAACTCATTCACCCTGAAAAAGTCCAATACCATAAAGGGATCATGAACCAGGTCCTGCCTGGTAAGCCCCAGACAAGATAAAATGTGGCCAGGAGAGACCGGTGCAGAAAAACATTTAGTCCAGAGTTCGAACTGTTTAGCACCTCTGACAAAAGTCACTGACAATAGACGGCCACCGAGGAAACGGGTAAGAGCAGTTTGATCTCGTCTACTACTGCCCCAAAACAGGGAGCTATCAGGCATTACCTTCAAAAGTCACGCGCCCATGCACTTACTCTGATGCCAAGGGTGCACCGGGAAGACCATCCAAATAGTCTTATTCGTAACCTTGTGTTAAAAATTCCATTTCAATTTATCCAAAGCTTCTGTTGAATTAATTAACTAGAAAAAGTGGAACTGGATCAAGAAATAAGAGAATATTTTATAATGAGGTTACTATGGGCTAAATTAAGATAAAACTTTGGAAATTAATTAGAGTTTATTTTAGATTTTAAAATGTCATATACATATAGTATTTTCTATAACAAATTATAGCATGAAAAGAGAGACTGCTTTAGGATAAATATAAACAGGAAAGGTAACAACAAAGGCTAAATAGAACACAAGATAACAACATAATTCCTTAAATGGCAGCATTATAATTAGAATGCACAGTATATTCCAGAGTATCCGATTTGTGACCGACATCCATAATATCCGGATTACTTTTCTTTTATCCTAAACTAGCAATACTTCGAACAGTGTTGTCCGTGGCATAGCATCCGAAAAGAAAAATTATCTTTAAATTTAAGTCTAACCTCCACCCGATATGACATAGACATGTTAGGAAACATCAAACAAACAAAAAAATATATTTAGAAATCATCAAACATAGCTGCAAAACAAATTCTTATAGCCCACATTCAGAAATATTTAGACTGCTACAAAAGTTAAAAATATGTTACGTCCGTAGACAAAATCACAAGCGAACCTTTCGGCCCTCAGGAGATTCTTTCTGTCTCCGCGATTCAGTTGCAGTGCGATTAAAAGAAAGACGGTTATTTCGCTCATCTTAAGACTCTCCTTCCCTAAGTGTGGGCATTATCTCTCTGATATTCGCTAATCGAATGTATCTTTCCACTTCATTTTCCTTATCGAGCAACAAATGAAGCCTTTTGGCATTTATAGCATGTTCTCGCCAAGGGTGAATTTTCTTCTTTTGGGCATGATGAGATTTGAATCGGCGTTTAAAACCAGACGTAAACAAAGAAATATGTATATATGTATACCGCATATGCATACAACAGCTCTTGTTATTTGCACATGCGCAGTTTCCGTTTTTCACGCAAGCGCAGATGTTAAAATCGCAATTATAAAACTCCCCTTTCTATTTTGATGTGACTTTAATGTACTGAAATTTTCCCCAATGAATTCTCTACAAAATGGTATAAATATCTCTAATATCCGTAAAATATTTTTCGAGTTTTTGTGGTACAAACATACAGACACATTTAGGGGACCATTTTATACCATTCATAGATATAAACTAATAGTATCGAGCTTTCTGTTTTAGATCAACGCATTACCTGTAACTGCTTCGATGATGCATCGGACATCGACCAACCTGCCTTATCCACATAAGGCGGGGTTTTCGAGAGTGTACTGTATTACAATAAATACAATAATAAGTAGGACGAAACGTTAATAACAAACTTTCCGAATTGTGTTAATAAGTACTCAAAGGAACCTGTTGTTGTCATTCGTACAACTTTACTGTGTTATTCTTAGTAAATACTCCATTAGGTTTGTGCTGTACTCTTTATCATGTGCATTATTTTTCGATACCTTCTGTTAGTTCACGCTCTCCCTATATATATATCTATATCTATACATAATATAAAATGAAGTCTCCTGAAAGCGTCTGTATGTTGGAACCCTAAAAACTCGAGAGATAGTTAACATATACTAGAAATATTTATACCATTTTGTTGAGCATTTAGTGGGGAAGGGTTTAGCACATTAAAAACCTATCAAAATAAGAAGAGAAATTTTATAATTGCGATTTTAACTTATCCAATGATGCGCGAAAACCTCAAACTTCGTATGTTCAAATAGCGATAGCTGTGATATGAATATGCGTTTCATTTCTTTATTTACGTGTCTGATTTTAAACAGCGATTCAAATCTCAGTATGCCAAAAAGAAGGAAATACAACCTCGAAATGATCGCCTGTGTTTTGTCTACGGACATATCTTATTTTTGCCTTTTTAACATTCCAAATATTTCTGAATGGGTCCTATAAATACTGTTTTGTAGCCATTTTTAAAAATTTCTAAATATATTTTTATGTTTGTTTGATGTTGCGTAACATGCCCGTGTCATATCGGGTTGAGGCTAGATTTAAGTTTAAAGCTAATTTTTCTTTTTAGGTGATATGCCACTGACATTGCCATAATGGTACTGCTAGTAATATCTATATAATTTTGTTCAAATTTTCAACCGTCAATAAAATACTTTTTAATCAGCTACGCAAGTTCAAATATTTTTTTAAAACTTGTAGTGGATAATACTTGATGTTAATACAGTTTTTTCAAATATTAATGCCTTAATTTTAATTAATTAATTAAAAACTCCCTTTAACGCCAAAAATCTTCATCTCCCACTGCCAAACGAGTAAGACTTCAGTTCCCCCCCATGTTAAAATGGTTAGGCTTAACATGCTTTCGACCGATTATTTCAAACGATTATGCTTAATTTCTTAATGTTTGATGAGTTTAAAATTAAATATTATTAATTTAATTTTCATTCTGAAGTACTTTCGAATTAAAATAAAACAGAATAAAGGAAATTGAAAATTTCTAATCTGTATCGCGTTACTCCAACTGGCGTATAAAATTCATGCATTTGCGTTGCCTCAATTAGCTCTGAAAATTCATGGTCAAATGAGTTTCTTCCGATTTATTTTCAACGGACACGGACTTGATTTTGTTTTGGCGAGGCCTATTTTTTGATAAATTATTTATATTACTTGTAATTATTTAATAAAAAGTAACTAAACTAAAAATTTTCTTTGTTGACCTAGGTAGGAATTGATTTAAAAAATTTATTTTTATAATATTTGTGTCTACTTAATTGCCAAAATGGGAATTTTAGCGCTTGAGATTCTGTGTTCTATCGTAAAGGGAATTTTCAGTATTTCCTTCTTGGTCTACACTTTTATTTTGTTTTTGAGGATTTCAGTCATTTCATATATTCTAAACAAATGATTTGATTTCTTTGCTGTAACATGCAGAGAAGAATGACACTTTAAGCTTGTAATAAATTAAATATGAAAAGAAAAAAAAAGAATGACATTTCAGGAAAAAACAGTTAAAATTATAAATACCTTTATCATTGATATATTGAAAAAAGCTCAGATGTCAGAATTCCATGTAAGCTAATTCTTGGGGTACGTTAACTTAGAATACAATTTTTCCGCTTGTACGCAATAAAAAAAATTGTTGATAAAAGCAGACTTCCTTGTTAAAGACAAGAAAGCGAATTAATTGCGCATTTCTTACCTAAAATGTCAATATCGTCCTTTTTTTTTTAGTGCGTCTTGTTTTTTAATTTATCATGCAGACGTAGTTATGACACTTCAGAAACTCTTATATAGCAACATGATAATGAGCTGTCAACAAACTTGGCTTGTTTCAATAGATTTTACATCCTCCTTTTAAAATTTTAGGAGGAAAATTAAATGAAAGGTTTGTAGAAAACAGTGATTAATTATTTATTTTATTCTGAACTTTTGCACTTTTTCGTTGTTATTCGTTTAAACTTATATTTTTTATTAATTGGTGTTAGTTAATTATTGCCAAGAATTTTCCTTAAACCCAGAGAAGTGTATGAAAGAATTTCTATATACCGGGTGGCCAGAAATAAAACACCCCTACTCTGACCTCCCTGGATATCGAACTACTCAGTGTAAAGGCTTGAAAATTTGTGGACATACTATTCAAAAAATGGGGAAACGGATTTCACGAAAAAAAAAAATTTAGTTCCAGAAATCACCGATAGGTGGCGCTGTACCACTGGACGTATGCTGAAAAGACACAAAAACACGTTTTAAACACATTTTATTTGAAAGTACCAAGCATACATGAAACAAGGACGTTATCGATGCAGGGAATGCTGCTCAATATGGTTCCCTTCCTGAAGATGTAAAATGTGAAGTCTGTGGACAGCTTGTTCAACTGCGGATCGTAACTGGTCATCTGAGATGCTTCTCACATGCAGACTGATACTCTCTTTCAAATCTGCCAAGGTTATCCGACGTTCTCGATAAACAAGGTTTTTTAAGTGTCCCCAAAGCCAAAAATCACACGGATTAAGATCCGGTGAATGAGATGGCCAAGTTGTCGGAAACGCGCGACTGATTATTCTGTCAGTGGTGAAATGTTGGCGAAGAAACTGTTGCACAGGGAGTCCAATGTGTGGAGGTGCTCCATCTTGCATAAAAGTAATGGTGTCAAGGCATTGGCGCTGCTGCAAATGTTTCGAGCATCCTTTTGTACCTGTTGGCCGTCACGGTACATGTCTCAAGGCCATTGGAAGTAACCTCTTCGAAAAAGAACGGTCCAAGGATGAATGTGGCTGTGAATCCACACCAGACTGTAACTTTCGGTGAATGGAGTGGAATCTCTTGGAAGGTACGGGGGTTTGTCGTGTCCCATATGCGACAGTTATGGGTGTTCACTGTTCCACTGAGGTGGAAATGGGCCTCATCGCTCCACAGAATCTGCCACGGCCACGATGCATGCACTTCAACTCTAGCAAGAAATGTCAATGCAAAGGTCAGTCGCATCTCCCTGTCTGTGGCCAGCAATTGTTGATTAGGGCGGATTTTGTACGGGAAACAATGCACCATTTTTCTGAGTACGTTCCACACTGTGCTATAGGGAACACCCAAGTGTCGTGACACTGCACGTGCACTACTGCAGCCTAAAACATTATCCATTGACTGTTCAACAATACCGGTGGCAACATCTTCAACGACATCTGAACGAACCGGTTTGCGTCCTCGACCAGGCTGAACTCCAAGATGTCCAGTTTCCTCGAATCGAGCGATCATTCTCCTGAGAGCTTGTGGAAGCAATGGTCCCTTACGCAAATCCTTAAGTCGGCGAAACTCTCGAAGTGCTGCTGGAGCATTTCCTTTATTCTCGTAAAACAACTTCACAGGCAAAGCGCGTTCTGGCAGCGTGACAGCCATCACTAATAAGAATGACATTCCCCGCCTTTTAACATGGCTTCTAACCATGCTTTATGCAAATTTTTCTGGTTACAGTATGAAATTGCAGTTACAACGGGAGTTCTAGCTTCTTTACTATTTTTATTTTCCATAAGAGGCAGAAAAATTAAAAAGGAAGCATGGAAGCATTCCATTCCGCATAAACATTTTAATTTTTATTATTATTTGTGTCTTTTGATCATAGTTCCAGTTGTGCAGCGCCACCTATCGGTGATTTCAGGAACTAATTTTTTTTTTCGTGAAATCCGTTTCCCCATATTTTGAATAGTATGTGTACAAAATTTTGAGCCTTTACACTGAGTAGTTCGATATCCATGGAGGTCAGAGTAGGGGTGTTTTATTTCTGGCCACCTTGTATAAAGGAAAGAAAATAATCACAAGAATTTAATATATTCATAAATTGCTCATTTTTGGATTTTAGAACGTAAAGGTAATGTTTTGGCACAAATGCTCTGATAAATAGTATTCAAAAAGATTAAAATGAAATCTGCTATGTATATTTCAATGCATCATGTCAGAACGTGTTTTCTTGAACGGCCAAACACCACGTGCTCGTGCAAGTTAAATTGTATTTTTATTCATTTTAATGGTTTCATCGAATGAGTCACTTTAGTATTGCAAACGATAAAAAAAACTTTGTCTCTCTCTTATTGTTTAAAAATGTATCGCATTTCCTGCTTATTTCACTTCATATAATCACGAGTTCGAAATGACATTTTTCTAGGTTTTATTTGCTGTGATAATTAATTTTTTTTAAAAAAAAATCAGAGCTTTTGTAAATTCAATTGCAAAACGTTATTAAAAACTAATTTTTAGAGATGCTTGGACAGACAATGAAATTTTTATTTTTCGCCTATGGATTTTTGTTGACGCCAAACCCTCATTCCAAAAACAGCATCATGTTCTGACAAGATTACAAGGAACTTAATTCTTGCATTTTATGCCCCTTTCACAATTTTACGTTCTTCTAAAACGCTGAGGCTATTTTTGGGTTTTTTCTTCATACTAGAAAAAAAATCATTTTAAATTCCCGTAATTGACATTATTGTATCGAGAAAAATAGTACGATGTATGATTATTCACATATTATAAGTATCTATTTATTGCTCCAAAAAATAAAATTATATAATTGCTGTAAGTTTAACAAACAAATCACTGACAAATTAATCTACACCTTGTTATCACTTAGTAAGTATTTTTAACAATCGAACATAAATAAATAAATAAATAAAACTGAATTATACCCCATATTTAATGACGCTTGTGAAGAGACGTCATAGTGTAACGGGTTAAAACAAACGCATTAAATTTTTTAATTCAGTCCACCATATGTTATGACTATGAATGCGAAATAGATGAAACCACGGTAAAAACACGATTCGTTCATAAGTAAAAGTTAAGAAACATTACTTCTTGGATAGTAAGTGTGTTTTAAGAAACTTTTTATCATGCCAGAACATAATGTTATTTTGGGAATGAGGTTTGTGGCGTCAACAAAAATCCACGGGCGAAAATTTCAAAATTTTATTATTTGCACGAACATCTCAAAAGAATCGGCTTCCACTAACGCATTGGCATCGCATTTACAAAAACACTGATTAAAAAGAAATAAGTGAAAAAATTAAAACAAGAAAAATGTCATTTTGAGCACGTGATGATGTGAAATGAAATAAATAGGATATGTGATATTTTTTTAAAACAATAAATGCGGGACAAAGTTTTTTGGATCGTTTGCCATACTAAAGTGACTCATTCAATGAAACCATTAAAATGAATAAAAAATATAATTTAACTTGCAAGAGTGCGTGGCCGTTTAAGGAATAACGTTCTGACATGATGCATTGAAATATGCAGAGCAGATTTCATTTTAATCTTTATTTAAAATTTGAAATAGTTTTTAAAAATAAATTTGAGTTCTTCCACAATATTCCTTGTGTATATTATGGCAAAACTCTAACTTTCCCGAAGGCTAAACTTCAGACTATTAATTTTTCGCTCTTGCAATTTTTTACATCCTACATCAAGTACTAAAAAACTGCTTTCATCTTCAAAAAATTCAGACAAAACAGTTTTTCAGATTTGAATTAATTCGAAACATATATTTTTGACATTATTTTTATCTGCTTTTCTGTGAAAAGGGTTTACGCTTAAACATATGAAGTTTTGGTATATGGTTTTTAGATTTTTTAAAGTTTTTATTTTGAGCGAAATTAAAAAGAAGTCTGTCTGAATGTTTATTGAAGCGTACCTTAATTCGATATCTATAAAATGTAAAAAATCTAGATTGTTGAAATTTCGTAAACTATAACATAAACTTATGAATTCTTACCAGGTTTGAATGAAATGTCAAAAAGTTCACTTCTGTTGGTCTGTATTTTCTCAAACATGGAAAAGATATTAATTGTTTGTGATACTTACATGTAATTATAAATTAATATGCGTAAACATAATAACAATGACTTATGTCAGTTTAAATTTGGTATGTGATTTAAAGACTATATATGTGACTTCCTGCCAAATTTTTTATTCCGTTGTTCGGACAAATGGACCTCTGAAATAGTAATACTGGAGAGAACAGTGGTTGAGTCTTAATTGCCATCACCAGTCACGATTCAGCCTTTCCCATAGGAAGAGTGTTTTGTCATCGATGGGAGGAGCCAGACCCCACCTTTTCGTGTAAACTCCAGGGTGGCGAGATTCAACTGAAAGGCCGGAAACATCATCCTGATTTCGAAATGTCCCCCGGGGGTATTGTCCAAAGTTACTGATTAAGTAAAAAGGCTATATTCCTACTTCGTAACTATTATTCGCCGATGTCACTAAAAGCATTCGCGATTTTACCCAATGTCCATAATTTTATCAAGGAGAAAATATTGTAGCACATGTGATTAAGTTTTAGAAAAAAAAAACCTTCAATTGGTTTTACTTAACTTAAATGTAATTTAAATGAAGATCAATTATTAATTTATTTTTATTTAAATCAAAATTAAATGAAATTTTTCTACAGTTCTATTGCTAATAGCTAATTCTGTCTACTCATCTGCTTCTAATAGGTGCTTTTTTTTGTTGATTTTTGTTTATTAGCTTGTTTATTAACAAGAGCAAGCTTCGTTAATCATAATCAAAATGATAATTTAATTATAGTTTCTAAGTTAATCAATATGAAATGTTAAACAAAAATTGCTAATTAATGGTTTAACGAACATTTTTTTTAAAAAAAACCTGACTTTCTGGCACAGAGGTAGCACGTCTTCCTCGTGTTCTGGGAGTCCTGGGTTCGAATCCCGGCTTGGGCATGGTAGTTCTTCTGTGTGCTATCTGTGACAGTACCCCCTGTAAAAAGGGGCTGTGCAAGCAAATGTGGTGAGTGCGTATCTAAGTCATAGTTAGTTAGTTAGTTATGTTAGTTAGAACTACTACACAAACAAGAGACGCTCCTTTCGAGTTAAATCTGCTGCTGTATAAGTGTGTGTGTGTGTGGGGGGGGTCTTGTCCATAGGCAAGTGTCATAAGTAATAACAACATTTTAAAAATAATGGTTGTTTATAGGCAGTTAATGTTTTTCGATTGGATTTTTTTCCTCGTTAACTGTGTGATATAAAAATCTCTCAAGGCAAAATATAACAGTTGATGAAGTTAATCTAAGCAACGAAAAATAGGTCAATCAAGAAAAATATCCAATCACGTTTAATACCAGAGTTGTTAATCTTCTTTAATGTTTTTTTTTTAAAATTAGGAATCAAATGATGTTACCAACTAAACGAGTAACACATTAAACTATCATTTTCCTTGTTAAGCAAGGTTAAAAGTAGTTTTTTATTTGGAATAATACTTCACTTCCTCATCGTGTTACGTCATCGCTGTTTGTCTAAAAAGGGAGGGTTTAAAAATGAAATCAACTTGACATTTAGCGAGGCAACATTTTCCCAGTGGCATCAAAAAACAGAAAATATTCCTATCTACATCTCTGTCACTATCTTTATCTTAACGAAATATCTCTGTCAATCATTAACAAAAATATTAAGGTTTTAATTATGTCGGAACAGAATGTAGTTTTTGGGATGAGGTTTTTGGCATCAACAAAAATTCGGTTATCGAAAAATTGAAATGTTGTTATCTGCACGAGCACCCATTAAAAAAAATCAGTTTTTAATAACGCTTTGCCATCGCATTTACAAAAGCACCGATAAAAAAAAGTTAATGACTACAGCAAATAAAACCTAAAAAAATGTCATGTTGAGGACGGGATTATATGAAATGAAATAAAGAGGAAAAGCGATATTTTTATAAACAATCAATGCGATACAAAGTTTTTTTTATGATCGTTTGCAATACTAAAGTGACTCATTCAATGAAAGCATTGAAATGAATAAAAAAATAATTTAACTTGCACGAACAAGTGGTGCTTGGCCGTTCAAGAAATGATGTCCTGACACGATGTATTGAAATATGCATAACAGATTTCCTTTTAATCTTTATTTATAGGTTAATCCAAATTTATCTGTTGTGATTCGTTTTTTAACGAAATGGAGATAACAGTCCTTTAAGTTAATTCGGTTCGAAAATTAATAGATAAGTTTAGCTCAAATAAAGGAATTGATTTGAGAGCGATTATCAAATGTCTTTTCAGTAAGGTCAAAAGTCAACAAAAGAATCTTCTAAGTCACAGTCCCTTTTTACTTTCTCGTATGCATAGAAAACGAGAAAATATAGCAATCTAACTCGAGAATTTGCTTAGCCTTCAAGTTTTAGACATCATTCAGTTCGAAAAACACATTTTTTGAAAATGTCGGGCCGCTGTGACCTGGCGGTAAGGTCACGGCTCTTGAGTCATAGGGTTTTAACCGATTCCACCGAAGAACAGTCGTATAAGGGGGTCAGTTGCATGTTAAATATTTCATTGCCCAAACGTCTTCCGCCTGGTGCCGTGCGGTATGGAGGTGTGTGTGTCAACTCATGTGTCACTCTCATCATCTGACAGTAGCTCAAAACTACGTGGCCCATAACAAAATATCCCTATGTAAGAAGATATCTTCAATTATAGCATCGTTGTGATCTAAAAGTTGTTTGTAGAAGCAGAAAAATTTCTCATCCTATTCGTTTGTTAAATTCATGACAAGTTAAGTTAATTTTGAGTAATTGTACTCGAGATTATTTTCAAAGAATGTCTTTAAAACTTATGCTCTCGGAAATCAACTGAAATCGATTTAAATCAAGAAACAACTCGTGCTACAATTGGCAAACATAATCAGCGGTGTTGAAATAATCAAGAGTATCATTTCACGCTATGTCAACATGATCATTCTATACATAAATATTTTACGTTAATGGTGACCTATTCTATTTTTTGGCAAATTTTTTTAAAACTTTGTTTAATTTTCTGAAATGAATAAATTTATGTATGCACTTATATAGAGATAGAAATATCTTTAATGCAACTCTTTCTTTTGTTATTTTGAGCAATATCTTTAGTATAAAAATGTACAATATCATTGACACAGGGTGTATTTTATGTAAACAAGCAGGTTCACTTCATATACACAGCTCTTGTTTGAAAGTTTGCATCTAATTGTAGAAAAGCACAAGCAATACAAGATAAAAAAATTTGCATCATAAACAAATAATATAATTTTTTTAAAAGTCAACTCCTACATAAGTCAACAAAGAAAATGTTTCATTTATTTACTTTTTATTAAATAATTACAATTAATATACATAATTTGTCTTCTTCACGCGATTCACACGAAAAATACTAAAATCCTTCTATTCTTAACATGCTTATGTTCTTTCTTTAACAACAAATATCATCAAAACAAATTGAAATGGCCATAAATGCGCGAAGAATGAAAAATATAATAATACATGCTGCTTATATCCATCAATATAAATTAAAGTTCAGAAATTTATGAGACACTGTGGCGGTTTATTTTAATTTTCATTACAATATTTTAAAAGCTACAGACGAGCTACTGCCTGTTGATTTTAATTTTCATTACAATATTCTAAAACTCTTTTTAAAGTATTACTAATTAATGAAATTAAATGAATTAATCAATATTTGAAAAATCTGTATTAACATCAAGTGTTATCCACTAAAAGTTTTAAAAAATGTTTCTGAACTTGAGTGGATGGATAAAAAGTATCTTATTAACAATTAAAACGATTGTGAACAAGATATATATAGGGAGAGTGTGAACTAATAGTAGGAATTGAAAAAGAAGATAATGTAGATCGGAAGTTGATTTTCCCTCTCTAATTTGAGAATATAGATGTGGAATATAAAATCCCACTGGGTTAAAATTATTTTACGGATATTTTGAATCATTCTAATCTTCTAATTCCCATTCAGTTTTTATTTATCATGACAATATAATACAGCTTTTCCTAAAAACACACACATGCACACTTTCAATATAGATCTATTCTCGAAATCTTGCATAATAAATAGATTTCGCAATGTCAGGTGTATTATCTGCTTGAGATCTTAAAAAAAGTGGCAAAAACTAGTATAACTAGTATAACCTGCAATATATATGTTTTCTGTAAGATTGTCTGATGTATTTTTTTCCCCATTTTCTTTATGAATTTTACTTCACTGTCTATTTATTGTGACAAAAGCAATAAATGAAACTGAGTATAAGTAAAAATCATTGTACTCATGTTCAGAAATCAATCATCGTCCTTTTTTTTATAAAGTATGTTTTATCTATATAAATTTCTTTATAAAGGATCTTTTATAATTGTGAATTCTAAGTTTTAATGAAAATCGTCATTTCGTAGGTAAGTGGAATCCAAACGAGATGCCATTCGAAAAGCTCCAATCCTTGTTCACCATCCTGTTCCTCCAGTTACTACGCGATCCCATGACGCAAATCAACGGATTCAAGATCATCCACGACTTCACAGGAACCTCCTTCCAGCATCTAAAGTTCTGTACATTCCGAAATCTACATTTGATGTACCATGGTGCAATTGTGAGCAAATTTTGAGCAATTCCCATTGTACCTAATAAGAACACATATCCATATGCACTCTATATTAAAGTTAATAGTATTAATATATTGGATTAAGGATGCTATATGACAAAATACACTATCTACCAATAAGTAATTGGATATTTGGGATAAAAATGATAGAAGCAATTTATTCACATTTAATAGTTGGTACAACCTCCACCTGAAGCAATTTCAGCCTTAATTCTTCGAGGTATGCCTTTTACATGTTTTTGTTCGATGAATAGTGCTATTTTCTTCCACTTGCTTCTTCTTAGAGAAGACAGGCAAGTTCTTTCTTAGATTTTGGATGGTTGCTGCATCCTTTAATTCGTCGATCCAACTCGTCCCAGATGTTTCCTAAAGGATTGAAGTGTGGACTCTGACCAGACCAGTTCAGTCGGTTCACCACATTATAATTATATCAATTTATGGTGGACTTCATAACATAGCAATTGATGTTTCCCTTGAAATAACAGTGATCCAACCTGAAAAATTTCTACAACGTAAGAAGCACATTGATGTCTCAAAGAGTGGAGCACACTGGTACAAGGGGCCTAACCCAAGTTTCTTTCTTTCCATCTCAGGAGATAGGTCATCCCATACTTGCATTTCGCGACTTGCCAGCGGACACCTAAAATGTCTTAAATTCTCTGGGCTAGAGAAATCTTTTCCCCATTATCCTAAATGTCAACACCTCCAGGCCCCTCCCTCTCACATCCTTGAATGCCTTGACTTCAGTGAAGGGAATATTTATTCATCTCCTTGGACAGTCACCGACCATCTCAGAGTCAACGGTTTACTTGATCTGGTCTGACTCCGTGCGACCATGATGGAGATAAGAAGAAGAGAGTGGAGCACGAGTCGGTGTTGAGCTTACCATGAATTGGGATCTATAATCTCGGTCCGTACCACGAGAAACATTCCCAGACCATAATTCTATCTCCACCAAACTTTACTCTAGGCACACACAACAACGCTTCATGCCCCGGCAACTATAACCAACTGGTCATTTTTTCATTACAGTGTATGAGCATGGTAATTACAGTGTAGTTACTGTAATTACAATTCATTAAAGGGTAATAAGCATGAAATGGGAGAGAATCGGAAGACGGTCCTGTTCTGTCCACCCCTGTGACTGCTGTTCGAAGTCTGACATTTATTGGTTAAAATTTGACAAGGGAGTTTAATATTGAATAAAAGAAAGCAGTGAGCTATTTGAAATTTAAAGGGGAACAAAACCCCTCTCTCTGCTAGCTACAAATCCAGACTGTGTCACCCGACTGGTAGAGATTGAAGCAGTTTTCACTCATCTAATATCCATTTTTGACAAGACGTGAACCACCTCAAACGAGCAGCGTTGTTCGATTTTGTAATCAATAAAAGGCTTATGACCGGCAGCATGACCTTGGAAACCCATCAAATGTGCTTATCAAAACTACAATCCCAGATACTGACTTTCTGGCAGAGGGGTGGCGCGTTGTATTGTCATGAGAAGGAGCACATAGTTTTAAAAGCACAAAAGACTTTTATTCGCAAACATAGACAACAACTGGCATTTAGCATAATAGAATATCAGGTTTAATATTTTAAAATCCTCCGGGTTTTCAAAATCAAACTAATTCAAGAGTTCAGGATCCGGCCAAGACACACATAAAAACCAAAATCTCCACTCCTTTTCGCCTAATCTTTTCTCTTTTTCACCGACGCCAATCTCTCACTTCTGTTCAACTCTCAAAAAAGCTGAAGAAGTTCCAGAAGAACTTGGCTCCAGAGTAACTTACCTTTAAATGAGCGTCGGAACGGTACAGCGTCTTCCCTGTGTTCTGGGTATCCTGGGTTAGAACAATGGTTGTTCTTCTTCGGTTCTACCTGTGAGATGTGTGAATGTGCCCCCCCCCTTGTAAAAAGAGGCTGTGCAAGTGTATGTGATGCGCGAGTTGCTAAGACATACTCTTGGCCCTAGTTGGCGCTACTTAAAAAACAAGAGACGCACCCTAGGCTTAAAATCAATGACTGCGTAAGCGAGTTTGTCGAAGGCAAGTACCATTAGAAACAACAATAAACCCCAATGCTTGTTGGAAATCCTGGAGTATGTAGACCCTCGGTTTGGGGGGTGGGGTAAATTTTTTTGAACTGCATTCGTTGGTTTACGTCTGTCTCATTGGTCTACTGAGAAAATTCTGACAATCATCACTCACCTTTCACTTCTTAGTCACAAAATCCATTGTCGATTTTGGAATGTTGAACTCACTTGATATGCCCCTTAAGGATATGCCATTTCTATGATATCCGACATTTACGACTTTCTCGAAGGCAGGCAATTCGAATTTCGTGGAATCTTTCACGCGACTAATGCCAATTCTATTTCCTAAACGGTATTTAAGTAGAGAAGTCATGACATAGATCAGGACCACAAATATCCTCATTATCATAGATGTCCAAATACTTATTAGTAGACAATGTATATTACGAGAATCGGAACGCATTTCAATTATTTGAAGAAACGTCTGTGATGAAATATTCATAAGCCAGATAACATCTATAGCACACAAGTAATTACATTTGTATTGTGATTTTTTTACTCGGCTACAAACCAGAACATTGGGAGTTCGGTTTTAGAGCAATCCGCATCAGCCTCATACCAGGTTTCATAGATGAGTCATTTTTAAGAAGGAGTAATTGGCCCATTTACAACCGGAAGATAACGTGAGAGATTAGAATAAAACAGTTAAAAGAATGGGACATCAGACATTGTAGGCTGTTCTAGTGTGGACATCTGCTAGATTGTAACTCAGGAAAAATCTCTTCTAGAAATACCTTATTGCAACACCCTTCCACGCCCTTGACAGAAATTCAATATCATAGCAATCTGGAAAAAGTGGCTAACGATTTCTAGTGATAAGTCCTAGAGGGGTTATGAATAAATAAATAAAAC
>JAOUZG010052944.1:106260-121979 GCA_026289955.1 Argiope argentata
GGGTTATGAATAAATAAATAAAACATTAATCTGGAAAAAGTGGCTAATAATTTCTAGTGATAAGTCCTAGAGGGGTTATGAATAAATAAATAAAACATTAATGCTATTTTTAAGAAAATCATTTTTGAGGAAGGGGCGAAAAATTAATAACGTGTCTGAGTACCATTTATAATTGCTGTGGGAATAAGAGAAGGGAAGGAAATCATATTGTGAGCCTCGCCTTCACTTCGCCAGCACAACGGGCATGAGCAGAATCGATTTAAGCTTAAACGACAAGGCTGAAGTATTAATCACGTTCTGCCTTGTTGTTTGCAAATTTCAAATCCCCCAAGTGATATCTTATACACTATGATCTTTGAAAATTCAGTTTAATTTTTGAAACGAAAGAATTATTTTTGAAAAATAAGACTATCTGACAGTTAAGGGCTTTCTTCTTTTAGTAAATTTTCCTTTGATGAACGTACCCTACATTTGATTCCCTTTTACTTTATTTCCTTTTCATAATCTCTTTACACATTATTATCCAATTATTCGGAATAAATAAGTTATAAGTAATCAAATTATACATTATGAATAAAATATTAAAATGCTTGATAAGACATTCGAGTATTTCAAAATAACGGCATATAATAAGATAATAAATAAAGGCTGTAATAAATAAAGCATCGATAAATATAATCTAGAATCTGGGAGTTTGTGATACTATATTTACAGTCTGCATAAACCTCTTTCATACAGAATACGAACTGTTATTAATGCAAGTTGAAGATTATTATCGCTTAATTATTTTTTTATACTTCTTTATTATTTTAAAATCATTAAATTTGAAGTTATTTTTATTTTCTCCTCAAACACTGCTCTGCATCCTACTATTTCATTCATCAATTTTTATTTTTGCAATTTAATTACTTATTTGAAATTCTTTTTTAACTTTGGTTTTTTAACATTTTTGTATCGTATCAATTACTAATGCTGTTTATAAATATTTGGTATCAAATTTTTGGTACTTCATCTGCAAACAGATTGTTCCATGTCGTGTATAAATAATTGATATATTAATTAGCCATCATTATTAATCAATTGTCAATGGTATATGAATTGACAGATACAAAACTTTGTATGATTAATAAACGAGAAAATGATAATTATTCATTTTTCTTTATTGGTTCGTTTATTCAAGTATATCAGTGTTTTTTAAAAATTATTTTAACTTAATATTTTGACACGTATTAATTTTCTGTACTGATGTTATCTTTTAAGTTTTCAACTTCGTTACAGGAATTTCTGGTAGGTTCATCAATTTTTTTATTGCTTAACTATATTAATAATATAATATATTGATAAATAATCAAATATTTTAAAATTATTTTTCAATTTTATTTCCAGAATTGCGTACCAGGAAGATATAAGGAAATCCATTTAGTTAACGAATCATTTGTATTGAAAACCCTGTGGACAATAGTGAAACCATTTCTATCAGAAAAAATAAGAAATAGGGTAAATATTTCCTCCCTTATTACTTAATATATCGCATAAAAATTTCAAACATCAGAAATAAGTATTTCCGTTTATCTTTACGTTTATCATTTAAACTGAGAAACTCTGTAAATAATTGAAATTAATATTTTGTCACTGCAGGTATTTAAAATTATATATTACTCTTTCTTTCAATTAAATGAATGAGCTCTGTAAAAAATTTAAACAGGGTACTTTTCTGTTGCTGGTCGAAAGCGAAAAAGCGCCAACTAATGTAGAATTCCGCCAAATGAAATTTGTTGAAAATTGCCAAATACAGAATTGCGCCAAATAAATTTGGCAAAAAATTGCCAAATAATGTAGAATTCCGTTGACAGTTTTGTCATTCGTTTCGCTTGTCGACTCGGCTCGCGTTTGGTTCACAATTTGTGCCTGGCTATTGGAAAAGTACCAAAAACAGATATTTATAAGCCGTATTCTTCTAAAACGCTTTATTGTTTTAAAAGAGTTGTTTTTTATAAGAACGCCAACGACATTACCAGTTTTATTATTTAACTGAAATACAAAACGTAAACGCGTGCACTCAGGAGTATGTTTTGATTCACATTTTTCTCTTTGATGACTTAAAATATTGTAGCTGTGAATTATTTTTTATCAATTATTTGAAGGAGGATTGGAGTTGAGTTGTTTAATAAATAAAATTCATAATTATTCTCTTAAAAAACCAGACACCTTTAATCCAAATTTATTTAATTCAGTAATTGTTCAGATTTGATTTTATCTGTTTATGTATATTTTGCCCTCATTTTTAGGTTATTTTCCACTCAAAACCTGAAGGGTTGCTTCATTATTTTCCGCGTTCTGTACTTCCAGCTGAATATGGTGGAACTCTTCTTAATAATGATACAGAAGACTGGATAAAAATAGCCAATAAATACCATGAAGAATATACTGTAGAAGGTCAACCGAACTTTTATTGATGTTAAATATATTTTCTGTTGTATCATAATTGGTGTCCAAATGAACATCAATATTATCTGTTTTAGAAAATAATTAAAATTTAGGAATTAATTCTTCAATAATTTAAATAATAAAAATTGAATCCTGGTTTATTATGATTAGCTTTATATATTCAGAACAATTATTTACATTAATTTTTTACTGATTCTCTTAACCAAAAACACAGCAAACTCTCGATAAATTTTATCAAGAGTTTTGGATTGCAAAGTTTGGAATTTTTTTCTGTTACGATCGATATTTGAATTGGCCATGGAAAATAAGATAAATGAACTGTTAAAAATATGACTGGCAAGTATTTCTATGTTTCTAATAAATAGGTCGTATTAGTCTGGGGAAAAAGATATCCATTATTATTTTACATCTACCTACCGAGAAAATAATGATTTCTTTTTCCATTATTTTCAAAAATCACATATGGAAAGAAAATTATTTTCTCGGTAGATGGATGTAAAATTGTAATGGATTTCTTTTTCCCCAGAATAACATTATTAAAAAGGTAAACAATTAATGCTTTGAATTTTGCATATTTGGCGAAAATAGAAGAAACAATCTTTACTATGCATTTCATCTTGTCTTTCAAAATTCAAGGAAAAAAAGTGTTGATTTATTTTTTAGCAACTTATAGGTTGATTTCCAGACCAAAATTTCGTTAATTCATCTTTATAATCAGATTAAATGTTTAATTTTTAAACCAATAATAAATGTTCCATCTTAATTACTGGTCAGTTATTATGTCAGTGATTAGAAAGGCAGTCAAATATACTGATTTTACTAGTCTGGTAGCTTTTTTCAGAATTTTTCGTCGAATGATTTTCTAATATAATAGCTTTGTTTATGGATAATATTTTATATCAATAACCATAAGGCGATAAAATTTTCCTTAAAATACAATTTTAAACTTCCACCTAACAGATATTGATTTACAAATATCTGATAAGTGGAAATTTTTTTCCAAGCCACTATATTTCCTCCAGTTGCAATTTAGATTGGTGATGATGTCATGTAAGAAATATAGCATTAGAATACGATCTGTAATAATACAGATTTATTAATTATTGTCATTTATATTTCAAAAATATTGTTTGATTTTACTTAAAAACAAAATTTTACAAATGTTATGTTATTATTATTATCATTATTATTACAGCATGTTTTATAATTTATTACGTTTATCCTCTTGGTTTGTTTGAAAATGCTTTGGATTATTATCTTCATAAATATTTGTATAATAATTTATTTATGGGTGGCTTTTCCACGTATTGTTTTGTATAATTTATTTTGTTACATATTATTTTTGAGTTGTTTTGCATTAATAAAGGAGTTTGAAAATTTCGAATGTTTCTTTCAGAATTATTCTCTTAAAATAATAAATTGCAATAATCATATCCTTTATACCACTTTCACCAATTTTTTTTCTTCGAAAGTTCACATTTTCTTTTTCTTTGTCTCTTTTTTATTTACTTTGGACCATTGCATGCAGAAAATACACACTTACTAGAGGGAGGATCTGACATTTATTTTTTCTTCATTATAGTTTTATATTTTTACCTTACCAAGAATTTAAATTATTACTAAATAAAATAATCTACTTCTCTTATTTTTTAAAATTTAAAATTTAAAAAATAAACATTTTAAAAAATAAAAAAAATTAAATTTTAAATTTTAATATAAAATAATTTTAACGCAAAGAAGTGCCGTTATATTTACTATGAATCAAAAATCTACGTTACAAATAAATTTTTAGAACTAATTTCTTAACGTTTAAGTACTGAATTAATTTCAAAAATTTAACCCCTTTATTATAATAATTTTTCTTCGGCAATGTATTTCATTTTAAATCTCTGCCACAAAACATATTGTAAAAGGCAAATAATATTTAAATGTAATAATTAAAATGTAATAAAACATTTTAAATACAATAATTTGATTGTTGAAGTAAAAAGAAATTACAATATTTGATATTATTGCTAATTTTTTAAGTTAGAAGAATTTGCAAGAAAATCATAAAACTTGAATGTTATTTCGAAAAAAAAAATTCCTTTTAGTTTTATTTGTCTTAAGATTTAATATTTTTTTAAAATCTGAGAATTGAATTTATATCCATAAAAGCATTTTCTCTTGAGATTTAAAGAATTTTTTGATGGTTTATCATTATGTTAATAAAATATTATTTTTGAATTATACTTTTAATAAATGTAACTGAATACAACTTTTTTAAAATTTTAACAGAATAATACTTTTAACTCAGACGCAAGACTCATTTAAATTTTTTGGGAGTCAGGAGGAAGAAATATACAATCCAAATACCGAAAAGTATTATATTCAGGATTTGAATTGAATATTATCATATTTATAGCAATGATATATGGAAGTTAAGAGTATAGAAATAGAATACATAAACAGAGGTGGCTTCAAAATGCCATGGGCATGCTTTTCGTCATCCGATAATGCATCACGTGATTTAACTGGAGGGTTCTGATGGGTTGACGGAGTCTCCGCCCAATTAAGGCTTCCTGTGGTAGTGGGAGATGTTACTGGATGCTTGGTTGAAGCTAAAATAGCACATATTATGGATTCACTGGACAGTTGATAAAACTAATTCACAAAGCAAATATAACTAATTCATTTAATATAAACAACATTTGAAATAACAGAACAAACATTAACTAACTTAAAAACAACACGTAAAACTATTTAAAATTTCCCTATCAAACTACCAACAAACAACCATCTCAAGACAAGCTACTGCTCATACAACTGATACCTCTATCGCAACCACTGCAGCGTCCTCTAGCTTGCCAAGTAGCGTCCTCTAGCGGCGCATTCCTCAACAATAGGTTACTATGATTGTACTTTTCAAACAAATTTAACAATGTTAAAACCAAACCCTTTTCGAGGTATATCTCTGATAAATTTAATCAATAATTGATCTGGCGATCTCAGTGGAGACGGAAGAGTGTTAACATCTCTGACTAATGCTCTGAATTTGCATATTCTGACGAAAGAAAGGTCTAATAATTCCACTCACAACATGTGTGAACGAATCATCAGAGAATCATAATGATCTGCATTCAGGGTCCTTTCAGTGGGCTCTGTTTTGATATACCATCTCCATAATTTGGATTGAAATAGAGACAGTTCTTTTAATTGAACATTGCTGCACTGATGTCGGATGTCCAGCCATTTTTTAATGGCATCATTAAAAAGAAACTGATGTCACAGAGTATGCGGAGTATAATGACTGATGACATTTTAGGATATGGTTGCAGGTGTCCTGATTACTCGAATTTATTTCTTTGATACGTTTCTTTCGGCTAATAATTAAAATTCGTCAATTATTTAAAATTTAAAAATCCGAGATCTTTTTTTTTTTGGAATCGCCTCAGCAGACATTTTTTTTACATAGTTTTGATATCTGAATACATACATAGTTACATAGTTTTGATATCTGATATCTTTTTTGAATCTAAAGTTTTACCATAAAGTATGATAATTTTTTATAATTTACCCTTCCAAATGCCCATAATCTCAGATTTATTTCCTTTAAGACATATTTTTTGGTTAGTATCACCACATTGAAAAGAAACTGATCGGGAGCTAAACATGTCACAGAGTATGTGGAATATACTGACCCTATTAGCACACAAGTATGGTACAATATTTATCAATATTCGCAATATTGTTTAACATTGTAGAATATTGTTTAATATCATATAATATCGCACAATATTATGCTACAGGATGTGCTACCTGGGGATTGATGACATTTTAAGATATGGTTGCGAGTTTTCTGATTACTCGAATTTATTTCTCTAATACACCTTTCCAAATGCCCATAATCTCATATTTATTACCTTTAAGAAGACAGGTTATTTGGTTAGTATCACTATTTCAAATGGCACCGAGTGTGTGGCGGCTGACGCTCTTTAAATCTGTTCGTGGTCGCAAAGTCCTCCATGTCGAGAGTAATACCACTGGAGGTACTTGGTCAGAGGTGATCATTCTCTGTTCCAGATCTATATTACGATCTGAGATGAGTGAATGAATATACATGAATGAAGTCCGCCCTTTAAAAAGGGTTGTGTGTGAGTAACTAAGTCGAACTCTTGACCCTAGATGGCGCTACCTGTTAAACAAAGAGGCACATTTTTTAGGCTTAAAATTTGCTGATTGCATCAGTGGGGTTTGTCCATGGCAAGTGTCATAAGTAACAACAACAACAACAAAAATTTCAAATGGCCAACCACAGATGCAAAACAAGAGGGAAGCGGTTATTTATTAATCAGGGAGCAGTATATCAATGCCAAGGTTTGTGATAATAATAATTTAAACGGTACCTCAGTTTAATTAGAGAAAGTAGCAGTGGGATGATTTAAGAAGGACCACTTTAAAAATACATTTTATTTTGGATTCGGACTTAATAGACTACCTTTAAGCGCTATTATTGACATTTCTATTCGAAATTAGTCATTTAATTATATTTAGCCGTTAGAGGGCGTTTCAGTAAACAGCCAGAACAACTAAATGGCGTAACAAACATTATTTGCGAATTTTTTGAGAAAGGATTTTTTTTTGTATTGATTACATGTTATTTATTGCTTTATGAACATTTAAGGATATCTTTTTTCCGAATATATTTGATATGGAGAAATTTGTTCCGTCGGAAGTTATATTTTGTCAGTTTGAAGATTTTGACACTACTAAAATAAAACCATGAAGCAAGTAAATTGTTTTTAAAATAATAATAATACAATAAGAATCCACTAAGGAGTCGTACAGATATGACATAGTTGTATTGTTGAAATTGCATTTGGTAGGGGTTGTTAAGATTAGCATGTGTTTCCAATGAATTTTTTGGGAGATCTATAACAAAAAATACTTTATATGAGTATTTTAACATGACTTCATTGACAAATCTCTAAGTGATCATTTAAAAATATAACTAAAAATGAATTTCTAAAATAAATTAAATTAATGAAACTAAATTTCTGCGAACACGTATATACATAATTTATATTCTGATTAGTTAGTATAAGCATCTAAAAAAATTTTTACGATAATTTTTCACCATTTGTAAATTAAAGAGTAAAAGGGCCCTTAATAAGAAAATTTTGCTATATTAATCCTGAATTAAAAAAAAAGTTTACGGAAAATTTCTCTTACAAATGTTTTCGAATTTAGATTAGTAGACCTAATATTAACTTTTTTAATTTTCAATGTGATTTAAAGACAAAAATTGGATTTTGATCAAAAGAAATTCCGTAGTTCTGTATCAAACACTCAGATGGCGCTACAACAATTTTTATCCTTACATTGTTAATTTTTTTGCGATACCGTTTTCTATACCAATATGAAAGATCACATATTTTTATTGATCTATTACGACATAAAATTAGCTTATAATCGCTCAAAGATAAATAATTACCATTGTTTAAAAGAAATTTTATCCAAAAGGAATGTAATCAAAAAACGTACAAACAATATAAAATGACCAAAGAATTAATTGAATATTGTGAAAATAAAATAAAGGAAATTGCTAACATTTCGATTAAAATGTTTGCGTTTGGAATGTTTATATTATTTACAGCGTATATACATTTTTTTGAAAAAAATTTGTAGCTGTAACTTGTTTTGTAAAGAAGTAGATAATCTTTATTTAATATATTCTTTCATTACATTAACCCAAAATTAAAAAATTAAATAAACAAACAGATTATGGGATATTTACTGTGCAAATATTTTCATATCTACTTTAAAAGATTAAATACTAATCCCTCCTTTTTTTTCTTCTCCTTTCTTATGCGAAATAAAAGAAAAAATATGATTTTGATTAAAAATAAAGTTTATAGTTCTAAATCAAACATATAGATGGCGCCACAGATAGGCCAGAAATTTCATTAAAAAAAAACTTTTCTTGATCATCTGTCGAATGAATAATGCATTTGTTGATTACATCACTTTTAAAATAAACTTTTTAAACTACATTACTTTTAAAATAAAAAAAAGTAGAAATAAAGCAAAAACTTTCCATTTATGAACGCGTTTATCTTTGAAATAGATTAACAAATTTGTAAAATTTCTAATTCTAAATACCGAATAAAATTCTTAGGATCTACACGAATAGCCAGTCATGCTTTCCTAGTCTTCTGGTAAAAAAAGGCATTAAATAAATTCTTCTCTAGTAATAGAAAAGAATTTGGTTTTACATCTTTTATGCTTGCCAAAAAGTTATTACATTGACTGCCGAACTGAGTTTTTTACTATGTGATTTATATAGTCCCGCTGTTAGAATGTGAGCCAGCCCCATGGCAGTCGAGGTGTTAACTCCAAATGATTTAAAACTTTAAATCAATGCACCAATTAGAATTTTGTTTCATTAGCTTTTTTTATTAAATAACAAAAGAATAATAAATGATGAAGATAATAAAAATTATACTGTCATCATTAAAGCTGTAAAATTTTGCAGATTTTCTTTTGTTTTTTTACTCACAAAAAATACAACAAAAACGAGGAACTGAGAATTCACAAAATAAGCTTAGATAGCTCAATAATATTTCACAATAATATTTTTTAATTAATGCTGAGGGTTGTAATAAGACGTATCATGAAATAAAATAGGAAACTAATAAAAACAATATTAAATGAAAAATTTGTGTTTTACTTGAAATTTTTTTGAAATTTAAATAAAAGGATATTAGGCAACGAAGAATACACTTTTTTCCAAAAGGGAAAAAACAGTTATATTTTGCATGGATTTTTTTTAAAAAATAAAGTAAAAAAACCGAGATAAATGTAATATTTTCTATTTTAATTTGGAATTACAAGAAATATTTATCATGCATGCGTATCATAACATGCACACATTTCGTTGCTTCTTTTATGACATACATTTTTGCAGCAGCCAGTCTCAATTTATATCTTACCATAATAAAGATGTATGTTTGTGTGTGATCTTTTGGTTATGGGTACCAAATCTAACACATATATATTTCGACTTTTTTTTTAAATTTTAAATAATTTAAAACAAACTAAATTTCAGCGTTTTCTGAGATAAATTCCAAAAATATCATTGTTAAAAAATAAACCGGTCTCACAAAATTTCCATATTTTAAAAATTGTCTTTTTATTGAAGTCAATTAAATATTGGTACAAATATTTTCTGAATTTCGGCAATATTTAAAAAGATATTTCTTTGACTAATTTCCAATTTTAGATGATATTTTTTATCCGGAAATTCTAACCAACAGGGCACCGGCAACAAATGACATACACATTGCTTACACGTCGTTGTATATTGTTCGCTTCAGTATTCTGAGTACTATCTAACTAAGGGGTGCATTTTTGGAATTCTACGTTATTCCTTCATTTTGATTTCCGTCCAGTTAGATACTCTTTTTTTTTTATTTTTTTTACGTGTATGCGAATATTGTGACATCTCTGACTGTATTATTTTGATTCAGTCCGCGAGTAATACAAGTTTATTTTATTGTTAAATGTAAATATCCCCTCTTTTCATCTTTTTTCTCACCCCTATTTTGACAAATTAAATCCATCCTAATGCATGCGCAAATGAAAGGAAGATTTCAAAAACCATGGACAAGAACACATTAACTAGAACACATTAACATTTCTTTATAAGCATGCATTTTACGAGATATTTATTCCAATCCATGTAGATGAAATATAATCACATAATATTGCGTAAAATTTTATCAATTCTACTAAAATTAATGTATCTGAAATCTAATTTGCCTCAATAAACTCTTATTAATTTATTTACTTATGTATTAGCTAATTGTTGTTATTCTCGTGTTCCGCTTTGCAACGGAAGGAGGCATGCAGTAGCTTCTGAGGGTATAGACCTCTAAGAACCCGAGGGCAGAATTCTGACTTCTAGCTCACATACCTCACAAACCCTTTTTACTGAGCAATCTTCATTCACGCATTCACAGATCGTAATTTAGATCTTGAAAAGAGAACGATCCCCTCTGACCCAGTTCTAAAAGCGGTATTAATCTCGACATGGAGGACTTTGTGACCATGACAGATTTAACGTCCACCACACGAACCCTTTTTAGGTAGGGTAATGCTTTTCTATTGAAAGTTTTTTTCACCTGAGCAACGGAGGGCAGAAGTCTGACTCCTAGCTCACACGTCACAAACCCTTTTTACGGGGTGGACTTCATTCCTGCATTACATTCATTCATCCACAAATCGTAAATTAAATCTGGAACAGAGAAAGATAACCTCTGACTCAGTACCCCCAGTGGAATTACTGTCAGCTTGGAGGACTTTGTGACCACAATGGATTTACGTGAGCCAGCCACCACACACACGGAGAATCTTCGGCTGTCGGTTCGAGCTCACAGCCCAAGAGATGTGAAATCAACGCTTTACCAACCAGGATAACTTGGCTCCAATTGGTTAATTGCAATTCATAAATAAGTGCTGAAATATCCCTCTTTCCTTCTCACATTGCAAAAATCTTCTAATCCGACTTGATATGAAAAAGATTATATTACAATACGAACTTTTGATAATAATATTTAAGTACTTAATTATTATTAGTATTTAAATACATGAACCATATTTTAGCCTCTTCTATACACGTTAAAAAATCTGAAAAAAATATTTTTGTTGAATTTTATGTTGAAAATGTAATTCATATGAA
This sequence comes from Argiope argentata, assembly GCA_026289955.1. Lineage (NCBI taxonomy): Eukaryota > Metazoa > Arthropoda > Arachnida > Araneae > Araneidae > Argiope > Argiope argentata. The sequence continues at coordinate 117,428 of JAOUZG010052944.1, forward strand.
TTTATTTAGTCTTTTCTTAAAAAAGGGACTTGGATCTTTACTTATCGGCAAGGAATTTTTTTTATAGAAGTGTAAGTATAGCGGAAGTAAGAAACAGCGATATTTTTTAAGGACTTTTTAATAATTAATTTTAATATTTGAATAAACTTTTAGAATAACTAATTTTATTTTCAATTTTCGATTGATGTTGTAAATAATATACATAGATATACAAATTAAGTATAATAATAATCAATATACACCTTCTTAAGTTTAATTTCCTGTGCTTGATAATGTGCATTATATATCAATAATTTCAAATAAAATTATAATGAAAATAACAAAAATTATGAAATTGTATGAGTGCCCTTTCATGATATGCAAAGAAAGTCTGAGACTAGTCGTCGATTATAATTAGGCAGAACAAAATTAATTAAAACATTCAATCCCAGTAAAAAAACCACATTATTATTTTTATTTAAAATAACGTTGTTGAAAAAATCATGTTAAAATTTTAATATATATTTTTTAAAACACAACCTTAAAAGAAATTTAATAAAAATATTTAGTTCTTAGCTTTTATGAAAATTTCTAAAAAATAATCAATTTATTATTTATTTATTTATTTGCTTACAAAGATTTAAAATTATTCTATGGCATTAAATGTCCCATATTCTTTTACAAAATTTTTTACAGAAGTATTTAAAAATGAATGCTAGATTTACACTGGGACAAGACGGCCATTAAGCAGCGCATGAGTGGAAAGACTGAAAAATTTTGTTTGGTTTATGGCAGGTACTGTTTGACAACGGATTGTAAAACCCTCCGCGTTTTTGCGCATGCGTTAGGATGGGTTTAATTCTTCAAAATAGGGGTAAAAGGGTAGATGATATGAAATATTTGCATTTAACAATGAAGTCCAAGGTCAAAGTTGAATGCCATAAGTGCGCTAATCAGTTCGCGTTTCACCCCTTAATGAGATGGAATTGCCGAGATTTGGTCGTCTAAGAAACAGTTGTTAAATAGTAATTGCCCTGACGGGACAAGAGGAAGTTACTCTATTGTAATGATGATGATGACGTGTTCGCTTTCCAACGGAAAGAGGAGTTCAATAGCTTCTGAGGGTATGAGCTACTGACCATCTAAGGACAGAAATCTGACCTCTACCTCATATAAAGGAAGACACACACACACAAGCCGGGGATCGAACCCGGGACGCCCAGATCTTGCTACCTCTGTGTCAAAATGCCGGTGTTACTATATTGTATTTTTTCTTTAATGCGCATGCGTTTGTAGAATTTGGTGTGTGTGTGTGGGGGGGGGAGTTGGCCTTAAAGAATTTATCATCATAATTTAATTTCACCATTTTTGCTTTTTGTTCTTACTCATCCCAGTTTTTTTTCATTTGATTTGCCACTTTATTTTTATAGTTTTTCCAATTGAGTTATGTTGACGTATTTTTTAAATTTTTTTACTATGTTTCTTTGTGTTAATATCCATCATTATAATACAATGTAAAGTGAAGCATTTTGTAGGGGCATCAAAACGGCGATTTATAATCGACATAAAAGAAATGCATCTACATGCTTTTATTTACTGCTAACACTTCCAAAAATCTTCAGATACGCTAGAGTCGTTGACCCCAAATAATAAAACTCTCGTGAAGTTTAATTTTCTTTTTATTTTGTTTAACCCAGTGGCATTTTTATCGATAGACTGGCCTGTCCTTAATTTTCTTCCTGTTTACGAGTTCACTGTGCGCAGAAAAGAAAGTAAATGAAATAAGTGAAAGTCTTCCTTCATGATTATTCGTTACAAATTCCATTACAAAGCTTTTATAACAAAGTAATTATCTGAAATTTAGTGACTGAAAGTTACATATTGAATTGATTGTGGATTCAAGCATATAAATTGGGATACAATTTAGCTTATTTCAAGCTTTTTTTATGACTCTATTTTTAACTCTATGACTCTATTTTTAAACTTCATGATGTCTATTTTGTGACTCTGAAAAGTCTTATCAGTAATACATATAACAATTGGATCCACTTCTCAATTTTTGAAACCTTTTAAACTGTAAAATTTTAATCAAAAAACACACATACTCGAAATACCTATTCAAACAATTCAATGTAACTCACGCTGAGTTTGCTTTGGTTATATTAACGTCCCGTTGTAAAGCAGCATCGGGGCTATTTTGGGACGGAACTCGTAATTTTGAGCCGCGTTCAGATGACGAGAAGGATACCTGAGGTGGTACCAGCCTCTCCACACCACACCATCGAGAGGGCGTTTAGCTCTGACGGCTTTAACAGAATCTTACACAAAGGTTCTTCGGTGGGATCGGGTTTCGAATCTGAAACCTTTCGGCTAACGACCCGAGACTTTACCGCCAGACCACTGCTACCCCCATGTAACTCACGCATTCCTCACAATGATGACGATCTCTTGTCCGCTTTACAACGGAAAGAGAGGGTGTAGTAGTTTCTGAGGGTATGGGCCCCTGAGCATCCGAGGGCATAAGTCTGACTTTTAGCTCATATGAGGATGTCACACACACATTCGCGTGCAAAACCCCTTTTAACAGGAGGGGACATTCACACATCTAACAGATAGATCACAGAAGAACAATTCTGCCCTAACCAAGACTCGAACCAGGGATGCCCAGATCACGAGGAAGACGCGCTTCCTCTGTGCCAGGACGCCGGCAGATATTTGAATCCATATTGAAAATAATAAAACCTTCACTTGTTGATTGTGGTTATTTATGGCATTTTACAAGCCCACCGACAAACTGTCAGCGATTTAAGCCAAGTGTGCAGTATTGCAGTAGCCTCTGAGGGAATGGTTCCTGAGTACCCGAGGGCAGAAGTTTGACTTTTAGCTCATATGAAGGTGATATTTACACAACCCCTTTTCACAGGAGAAGGGGTTCTTTCATATCTCTCACAGACAGAACACAGGGAAGAGAATTCGAACCTGGGGTCCCAGATCAAGGGGAAGACGCACTACCCCTAGTCCAGCTTGTCGACACCTGCCGTCTTACAACACACAAATGCCTTATTAAGTGATTGTAAGATGGTGAAGACTTTTCAACACATCAGAGGCTATTTATAATAAATAATACGTTATTTACTACGACAGCCTTAGAGTGAGAGCCCGTGGATTGCCTAAAGCATTCGAAACAGATAGAAGAAACTTGATGACCTTTGTTTTAAAGCGAGTCCTTTTAAGAAGAAATATTACAGATGTTGTGTTTGTAATTTGCAATGTTATGTGTTTTTTCATTCGTTTTTTATTCTACGAAGGAAGAAGTCGAAAACGTGTTTCACGAGCACACTCCCGACATTTATATATGGAAGGTCGTATTTCTAAAACCTTGTATTGTTTGTTTCTAAGAAGATAACGAATTTAGTAATATTCTGAAATTGCTTACAAACAAATTTAAAAAAAAGTTTTATTTTTTGCAGTTTTGGATTTATTTAAAGTAAACATTGTTAAGTGTTTTTGAGACAAATTTTGATTGTTTTCGTGACGAATTAGAAAAGACAAATTATGTTAATCTACGAATATTTACTCCAACTCTCTACAATTTTAAATTTAACTTCTTGCGCTATAGTGCTGGGCATTGATATACTTGCCTCTGCTAATTATTTTATAGCGCAAGAGGCTAATCAGTTTCCAATTTAATTGTACTTTAATCATAAAAATTATTATGTGGTTAAGTAAGTTATTAAGTAGATAAAAATTATGCTGAGTTGAAATATAAAAGATTTCAGTGCGAGCCGATTATATTCTGTTCTATTTCTGTTATAATCCGTGAACTCTTATGATTTCGATACACGATCCGGTTTTAATTTCATCCTTGTCCTCTCACAATTGAAATGACGAGGACTCATCCTGAATCCCTACCTTCCTTTTTCGAGCCAGTTTAGTTTAGTTTAGTTATATTAAAATCCCGTTGAAAAGCAACAATGGGACTGACCTCGTAATTTTGAATCGTTGTCAGATGACGAGGACGACACCACATCAGCGAGAGGATTTTTAGTCCTGAAGGATTTAGCCTGCAACAGATCCCTTGTATTATAATCCGTGAACTCTCACGTTTTCGATCCACCTTTTTTTAAAATCAGAACTTCTGAAAATGTGATGGCAACATTTTATTAAAAGCTGATTTTTTTTGAGATCCTCGAGAAGATAAAATTTATTTATTTTGCGAAATTAATAAATCGATTACATTAAATGTTTAAAAATTCATTAAAAACAGAGTTTTAATTCGTAGGTCAAAACATTAGTATCATTGAAAAGCTAATATTTTGAGCTTTAACGTGATGCAAAAATCAATTTTGTACTGTAATATTTTCAGACGTTAAAGCGGAAAAACGTTAAAATTTGGCTTATTTTTTAATTAATTAAAATTTTAATTAAAAATTCAAAAAAGTGCTCCGAGGTGCATATCCCCGGCACCCAAAGTATACATATACCAAATTTGGTAGCTGTAGGTCGAACGGCCTGGCCTGTACATAGCCAACACACACACACACACACACACACACACACACACACACACACA
>JAOUZG010052944.1:128988-158163 GCA_026289955.1 Argiope argentata
CACACACACACACACACACACACACACACACACACACACACACACACCCACCCACACACACACACACACACACACACACACACACACACCCACACACACACACAATGGAAATCTAAATTTTCTAAGAAATCAAAATATGTCTAAAGACATTGTTACCAGATGGAGCCACGAGGGTGGTATCAAAATGAAATTAATCAATAAGTCGATAACCAGGTTTTAGAAATTTTATAGAAGTGTAATGTGTTTGAGAGCATGTGTTTAAATGGTTAAAAGTTATAGAACATCAATAAATGTCGGTAAAATCGACTGCGAAATTCCGTCTATGCAAGCATGAAGAATGTCAGAATCAAACATTGTATAAATATTAAAACAACATTGTAAACATATTGTACATTGGGATAAGGTTCCATTGAAGAAAATTGCTTAAATAATGTTACAGAATTCATTTATCTTTAATCAGTGATTGCTTTAAGTTCTAATTAAATAAATAGTGCTACAATAGCATGAAGCTACAGTCGTTTTTGTTTGAAGTCAATACAAAATGTTATTTTAGACAATTAAAATCTCAGTCTTTTTAAAAATCTATTTTATCGATAGTTTTATCGATTTTGTCTTTATTAAGTCGTTATAATTAGTTCTGGTCTAATGAAGTATTCTCTAAAGATATTCACTTATTTGTTTTTGTATAAAGTTATGGTCTAATATTTTCGAATCTCAGAGAATAACAATTTTGAAATGTGAAGAATATTTGAGTTATTTTACTATTAATGTGCTGCCAAGAAAACATTTATAAAGCTAACGCATTTGATTATTTTTAATAATTTACTGAAGACGAAAATCTAAAGCTCAATTAAATTCCCATTATTATTACTAGAGGCACATTTACTTGACAATTTAGGGATCGAAAGGTTCAAAGACAGGAGAAAGCAAAATTTTTTCGAAATAAAGGAAGAAGGGGGTCATGAGGTTCAGGAAGGCCGATTTACTGAAGGACAAAACAGGTTCTACAAAGTATTATTAACGTTTTCTCATTTGAGTATTTTATGGGTTATTGTCTAAATGAAAATGAACGACCTTAAAAAGTTCCGTTACGGTAAATGAGCTAGCCTATTTGGATAAAGCAAAGTTTTTTCAACTATGAACTTTAACCCGTTAACTACTGAATACAATTTTTAATGTTCCCTAATTTCATGCTAGCGATGATACATATGCAATTCAAACTTAAAACAAATGGTTTAACAGTATATTTTACAAAATATCTGATTAAACCAAATGAGATTTCATGTTATTTTTTGTGTACGGAGTATAAAGAAAGTATAGTAATTATCAAAAAATTCTAAACCGAGTTTTTGATGAATCTCTACGTTTTAGACTTCATTGAATCTAAAAACCTCATTTAAAAAAATGTTTATCCGTCAGTCTGTCTGTGACAAAGATAATAAAAAAAGCTTTGATCTAGTTGGTTGAAATTTGGTATACGGTCTTTATACTATATTTGTCTTTATACCATATATGCAAAAATTATCGAATTTTTCCTGAAAAAAATTTGAATAAAACATGTGCACACAAGTTTCCTTTAATTTCATCCCCCCTTCCCCCCAAGAAGATAAAAAACACAAAGGTAATAAAATAATAAAAATAATGTTTCATTAAAAAAAAAACTCAAGATGATTCAGGTCATTGAGTTGTATTGTTTATTATAAAGCGCTTAGAACAAAAAGAAAGCATTCATGATCAACACGTATTTAGGATGAAACAAAATACAACTTCCTTTACATGACTTGATTGTGAACTAAAAATGCAAATGTATCTTCATTTTAAGAGTACTTTTTTACTTTCTGGTATAAGTAGAGAAAGTATAGAATCATCAAAAAATTCGAACTCCACATTTTGACGAATCTCTATATATTAAAACTCTTTGTCTTCGAAAAATTCTTTTTGGGAAAATGTCCATGACAAAGATAACTCAAAAATGATTTAAACTGGAGGACTGAAATTTGGTATATGGCCCGTAGACCATATTTACAAAATTATATCAAATTTTGAGAAAAATTCACTCAGAGGAAGTCTGTTTGTCAGACGGTTCGAATATAATTTGTATATTCGCTATAACTACAAAACTAGAGCTAGATAGATAAAATTCTGTACATAGATAACACTGTACTGTAACTGTGTACAGAAGATTTATAATTTAGACACCATTCAAATTTTCAGCCAAACTCAACAGTGGGTTGACCTTCTGATAGAATGTATTTTCAGAAACGTGTAAATGAGATAGCCAAATGACTTAAAAATATCACATTTTGAATGGGATTTTATGATTATAAGTGCAGTTCTGTGCAAAAATTTTTTTCAGTTACTTTGGATTAATTAGATTCTCAGATATAATTAACCGCATACCAAGTATTAATCGCCAAATAACTCGCCAAGGATGTTATGATAGATTCTGTGAAAATCGTATATTCGCGCCAAAGGTCGGTATTTTCGTTCCTATCCAACGCCAATGCCATGGAAGACGTTGTCAGAAATAAAAGCTTTATTAGATAATATGAGAGAAAGTTTTGGGGAGACCGTTCTCGATGTTTACATTAAGTTGCTATTAAACAGAAATAAAATAATTAATTTATTTTCTGTTGGTTGCTGTTGTTGCTTCTTATTGTTGTTTGGATCTCCGAAATAAAGTCAATTGAATTTCAAGTCAGTATATAATGAACTGATAAAAATACATGATAATTTAAAAAACTTTGTACACATACACAAAAAAATCAGTTTTTTTAACGATCGAAAAACAATTTTCTAATTACATTTATAATGGTTTACAATAGACAGTTGATTAATGCCGTTATAACTTTTCTTGCCAAACAACAATTGTTGTTGCTTTTTATGGCACTTGCCATGGACAAGCTCGCTGTCCATGGCACTAATCACTGCCACACTGATTAGGAAGAGACACTGATTAGGAATAAATCACTGTAGAAGTGATTTATTCCTTATCGTGTCTCTTGTTTTGTAATAGCGCCTACTAGGGTCAAGGGTATGACTTTTGCTACTCACTCATCACATTCGCTTGCTCTGCCCCTTTTTACAGGGACACACATTCACACACCTTATAGATAGAACTCAGAAGAACAATAATGCCCGAACCGGGACTCCCAGGTCACGGGGAAGACGCGATACCCCTATGTCAGGAAGCCGGCATTATTAGGACTCATAATAATTATGATAATCTAAAAATTGAAAGACGGGTCAAAACAAACGACAGTTGTCAGGGAATATTGATTTTGATTGAATGTTATGGAATTTTTGTTTTATATGCTGCAACATATTCATCGCATTATCCAATAATGCCTTGTTTAATATCCGATTGCTACTATTATTATACAGCAGAAGGTGTATTATACCGGCATCTTGGCACAAAGTTAGCGCATTTTCCGGGTGATCTGGGAGTCCCAGCTTCAAATCCTGGTTAGGGCATGGTTGTTCTCCTGCTTTCTATCGCTGAGGCATGTGAATGCGCCCCCCTCCTGTAAAAAGGGGCTGCGCAAGCGAATGTGATGAGTGTGTAGTTAAAAGTCGTACTCTTGACCTTAGTTGGAGCTACTTCAAACAAGAGACGCTTATTTCGGCTTAAATCGCTGATTACCTCAGCGAGCTTGTCCGTGGCAAGTGCCAGTAGTGACAACAACAACAACAGTTATATTATTTTCCTTGAATCTATTAAAGAGAAGTGGCGAACGCTATCGTTTGATTATTATGACAAGGAAGTTCAAAGGTGAGCTGCAAACAAACTTTCATCAAATGGAGTGGAAAATATGTCATTAGGTTTATGAATGAAATAAAAACTGGTTTAGTAGAATATTACCCTTTTCTCTCTCCCTAATTTATGACTTATTGTTTAAGTGAAAGGGAACGACCTCAAAGTGTTTGTTGCAGATCAGAATTTAATATGAACTTTATAAGAAAGTATTTATTTTTTTGAAAGCAAATGAAATATTTTGCTTTTTCCTTGAAATTCTCCCTTGTCTATTGTAAACCGTTTTAAATGTAATTATAAATTGTATTTCGACCAAAAAACCCTGAATTGTTTGTCTGTAAAGGTTTTTAAATTGAAATAGTTTTTTTTATCAGTTTTTTATATACTGACTTGAAATTCAATCGACTTTATTTCGGAGATCCAAATAATAATAAAAAATATTATAGTGCATTTAATTAATTGTCTATTGTAAACCATTATAAATGTAATTAGAAAAATGTATTTCGATAGTAAAAAAACAACCCTGCATTTAATATAGATAATGCCCTGCTTAAATACAGAAAGTTAAATAAAAATATTAAAATAAATAAAGATTAAGATGAAATTCACAATGCATATTTCAATGTGTCATGTCAGAGCATCATTTCTTGAATGGCCAAGCACCACGTGCTCGTGCGAGTTAAATTATATTTTTATTCATTTTAATGGCTTAAATGAATGAGTCACTTTAGTATTGCAAACGATCCAAAAAACTTTGTCTCGCATTCATTGATTAAAAAAATATATATGAGGCCGGGATGGCCTGGTTATTAGAGCGTTGGACTCGTACTCCTTAGGTTACGAGTTCAAAACTCAACGGCCAAAAGATTCTCCGAGTGCATGGTGGCTGGCGCTTGTTAAATCTGTCGTTGTCGCAAAGTCTTCCATATTGAGAGTAATATCACTGAGAGTACTGGGTCAGAGGTGATCGTTCTCTGTTTCAGGTCTGAATTACGATCTGAGATAAATGAATGAATATGCATGAATGAAATCCGCCCCCTAAAAAAGGGTTGTTTCGTGTGTGTAGTGAAGTCATACTCTTGGCCCTAGATGGCGCTACTTGTAAAGCAAAGAGACGCATTTTTTAGACTTAAAATCTGCTGATCGCATCAGCGGAGGCTTGTCCACGGCAAGTGACATTAGTTACAACAACACAACAAAAAATATCCAATTTCATATTTATTTTATTTCATATAATTACGTGCTCAAAATGTCAGTTTCTAAGTTTTATTTGCTGTAGTCATTTTAATAGATTACTTAATTGACACTTTGTTCTTTTCATTTACTTACGATAAAAGAAAACTAAACCGAATAGTCGTAAACTAGATACTCGGGAGTGTACCATAATAAAAAATTTCGAACATTATAAACAAAATATGGTACTAGATATATACCATATATGATAGATAGATATACAGATGCCATATAGGATAGATAGATAGACAGGTACCATATAGGATAGATAGATAGACAGATACCATATAGGATAGATAGATACCATATATAAATATATAAATATGGTATTTAATAGATATGATATGAAGCTTAAGTTTCCACAATTATATATATATCCTGTTTGTGTGACAGACTTGAAACAGTTACAAATGGGCGGAACTGTTATTTCAACGACGCTCCAGGCAATAGATATGTCCTTGAATCTTGGAGATTTTACGACAGTTTCGCTCAGTATGACATCCACTTCCATTTGCCTTCTTGAGGTGATTTTTCTTCGTCTTTGGCAATTTGTCAGTGAGAAAACGCGCAATCAACTTTTTTTTTATCATTTGCCTTGAATTAGAGTTCTGTCTTTCTTTCCTATTTCAGGAATAATTCCTCCTACAATTTTACAATAATCGTGTAAATGAGAAGTGTTTATTCCAAAGCTTCAGTTACGGACAATTCGTAAATCTAATGATTTAAGTTGATTGTTAATGAGAAACCGAGGTTGCTTTCCGGTTGAAGATGTTTGTCTAGGGAGCAAATATGAATTTTGATGAAAATTCGCATTATTATCATGTCAGAACATGATTCTATTTTGGGAATGATTTGTGGCGTCAACAAAAATCTGTATGTGAAAAAAAAGCGTAGGTTAAAAATAAAACAATCCGTAGGCGAAAACATGAAATTTTATTATCTGCACGAGCATCTCAAAAAATCAGCTTTTAATAATGCGTTGCCGTTGCATTTACAAAAGTACTGATTAAAAAAATAAGTTAATGACTACAGCAAATAAAAACAAGAAAAATGTCATTTTGAGCACGCGATTACATGAAATAAAATAAATAAGAAATATTATATATTTTTAAACAATCAATGCGAGAAAAAGTTTTTTTTAAAATCTTTTACAATACTAAAAGGACTCATTTGATGAAACCCTTTAAAACGAATAAAAATATAATTTAACTTGGACGAACACGCGGTGCTTGGCCGTTCAAGAAATGATGTCCTGACAGGATACATTGAAATATGCATAGCAGATGTCATTTCAATCTTTATTATTTTTTTGCTGCTTCAAAAAATAATTGCGTTTCCTCCCCCCTCCCAAAATATCGTTATTTTGTCTCTATGCCAATTATAAGCCAAGTTATATTTAACTATTGACCTACAAGAAATACTTATTTCTAAGAATTTAAAAACTTTAAATGCGGTTTTTTTCTGAGGAACGATTTTGTCACAGTTTTTCAGTAATTTTTTAATTATTACAGTAAAATTATGATAGACCAGCGTCATGGCACAGAGGTAGCTCATATTCCTCGTGATCTAGGCGCCCTGGGTTCGAGTCCAGTTAGGGCATGGTTTCTTCTGTGTACTATCTTTGAGGTGTATGAATGTGCCCCCCTGTAAAAAGGGGATGTGCAAGCGAATGTGGTGAGTGTGTAGCTAAGTCGTACTCTTGGCTCTAGTTGCCGCTACTTCAAAAACAAGAGATGCTTATTCGGCATAAAATCGCTGACGGCCGTCAGTCGCTTGTCCATGATAAGTTCCCAACAACAACAACATTATGAAATAAATTAAAGATTTTTTCTCATAATTTTACTATAATACTTTAATTTAGTAATAATTTACATTATCGTCATATCTCAAAAAATTATCAAAATATCGAAATGAATGTCCAATATGATACGCGAAATGCAATGCATTATAGATTTGATATTGAAAGTTTTAGAAGTGTAAATGTGATTGTTTAATGGAAATATCAAGGAAAAAAATGTTCTAGAATTTCAAAGATAATTTAAATATTACACACAAAGTTTCATTTTTTGAATATAATTCTTAGGTAATGGTTATTTAATGTAAATAGTTATTATCTAAGTAATTTTACAAAGGGAAATGGAAAAACTATAGCAATTTTTTCCCCTCTAGAACAATACTAGTTTTTGTAAATGAATGGTAAAATTTACCTCAAAATATTTTTTCCTTCAAAAGCTACATATGTATATTTAATAATTTCCCTTTTATTCATCATTTTATCCTTATAATAATAAAAAATCATATAATCATTAAGATATTTTCCCTTTTGGGAAATCCCCTCCGAATTTATCCGGATACCTTGATTTAATAATAAATTGGGTTTTAATAATTGGATTGGGCAAATTATTGGATCGATAATTTTAGTGTATGAATTAGACTTTTTGGAATTTATTTATTTCTTGTTTTAAGTATTAACCCGATGATATATGGGTGTTTGCTTACTGATACGACTGTTTTTGATAATATTTCGTATCAGTTTTTGTACTGTTGTTTATTGTAAAATTTATTAACATTTCTGTATCATTCAGGCATTACCAAATAAAACCATGACAGATCTCAGTGTTTGTTAGTTTAAAAAGATATTTTAGTTTTGATCTGAAACTGATTGATCCCTGATTACCCTGTTTTTTACAATCACACGTCCTGAAACCAACACAAATTATTAAGTCAAACAGTTCATATTCCCGATATTAATGCGACTCCTCGAGATCAGAACAAATTTGGTTAAAGTTCATCGATTCTTTTAAAAATACGCAGCGTCTGATTTTGTGCGTTGGAAACTACAATTCTAAAAGCGCATAAATTAGGATGAAAAATATCGATCGGGTTACGATGAACTTAAAAGAAGCAGCGTAATTACCTTAAGGATCCTACCGAACGGACCGAATTTAGACTTCAATCATACATTTATCCAATAAGGCAATACGATAAGAATTGTGAGAAAGTAGAATGCTGTAAAGATATGCCAGTTTTGATCCGAAACTGATTGATTCCTGATTGTTCCACATTTTACCCTTAACCACTTGACATACAAATTTATTTAACTTTCTAATTAGATAACTAATTATATTTTGATAATTTATCGTTAATTTGATTTTTTAAAATAATATTTGGAGAATTTAGGATACCAAATCGTTTCATATTGATTTTTTCGTATTTAAATACTTAATTCTCTGGTTTAATTGCAGACTTGAAAATAAAAATTCAGTAATTCGATGCGCGTGTCAGACACGTCATTGTATGCGAAGCGGCTAAGCAAAATAAACATTACTCAAACTGTTGTTGTTCTCGGCATTTCTACCACAGTTCAAGAGCATAACAAATCTGGCTTAAGTACGTCAACAAAAATGCAGCATCTAATTTTGAGCATCTAATGTTCCACTAAAATTTCAGCATCTAATGTTTCCTCCAAGTTTAAAAAAACTACAAATCTAAAGATACTGCTGCGACATAAATCATAAATATTTTCTTTAAAAATAATGTACAAGTAGTTTAATAATTATAAATATCATTTTGGTAGATAATTGAAAATTAAAACTGGCAACAGTGAGATATTTCGGAACTCTTGATTTGGATGTGGTTAAAAAACGATACTAGAATTTGAATGAAAATAAATTGATGTAGTTTGATATTATTTATAATGTAATAAGATTTTGTTTTATAATAAGTTTGTCCGTATTTCAATTTTGTTGACACACGAGCACAACAATACTAATCCGGATACTCATCTAGATAAAGAAACTTAACTGGATCAGTGTTAGATACTGATTCGGTTTTAATGGACTTAAAAGAATTGGCATAATTGCCTTCAATGATCCCACCAAACGGATCAAATTTAGACTTCAATCATGCACTTACCCCCCCCAGACAGTAGATAGTAATTGTATAATTAGATTTTTAAAAAAACTGGCCCAAAGTTTACAAAAAATACATACAAAAATGCCAATTTATATAAATAAACGTCAGGTTTTATTTTTGTATTTAATGTGAAAATCCAAACTAAATTATTTGATTTATTGAAAAACATAGTATATTGTAGTAACATTATACAACAAGACCTTTTTTCAAAGTTTAATCATTAAATTAAATTCTTTTTATCAAAATTTATATTTCCAATGAGTATGCGTAATATTTCACAAGCAGTTAAATTTGAAACAACGAAAATTGCGAACAGATTGAGTTTAAAACAATTAAAACCATTGAAAGAGAGATTATATTTTGATATGGAAAATAGTTTCTACTTAAAAAAAGTATTTTTGAAGAATTTTAATACTTGAATATTGATTGAAAATAAAATTGAAGTATCCTGATAACGTAAATATTCATTGAAAATAAGATTAAAGTATCTTGATAACATAAATATTGACTGAAAATAAATTTGAAATATCCTGATAACATAAATATTGACTGAAAATAAATTTGAAGCGTCCAGACAATGCAAATATAGATTGAAATTAAATTTGAAGAATGCTTATGCTTAAAAACTCGTACTAAACCTAACTATTTATTTTTACTCATCGTTCAAAATAGCTTATTTCTTATAATTCATAGTAAATACAAATTTAAGTTAAATCTTTTTGACAATCACAGCATTTTTTTTTTCGTTTTTCATGTAGGAGAAAGTAAATTCGTTGACCACTACATATATGACTTTAATTTTTTTCTTGTTTTTTTCAATAGCATTATATTTTAATGACATATCAATAATCTTTTAATTGTTTCGTAAAAAAAGTAATATGTTAATATTTAAATAGTATAGAAAAGATAAACATTTATAGTTCAACTCCAAGAATGTTTACTTTTTAATCATTTGCCTTTATACATAAATTTTCAGTATCAGAAATAACATTTTTTAGTGATTATTTGAAAGTAATTAAATGTTTTGCACGATTATTTACAACGGATTTTTTTTTATCTTGAAGGTTTAAATATGTACAAAATCAAGCAAATATTCAGCTAGTGTCTTCAACGAATTTTTCTGTCTATCTATCTTTTTGTCTTTTATACTCCACAAATTTTTTAAAATATTTGTTGAAGCTAATAAGCCTTTAAAGCTTTTGTAAAAATGACAAATCATTAAAAACGAAAGTTAGAATAATGTTTTAGTTATATATTTAGTATTTTGAAAGATAGATCGTCTGTTTTTCCCCCGTTTAGCATGCATTTTCAAATGTTTAGTTTTTAAAAATCTTTTTTCCTTTATTTTGGAAAGACGAATTATTATCATATGAAAACATGATGTTGTTTTGGTTAGGAGGTTTAGGTGTTTCCGAAATTTACGGACAAAAAATTAAGATTATGGGCCGCCAGAAATTATCATTTGAAGAATTTTTTTCGCCAGATTTCCCCAGCATTTCATTATTATTATGTATGATTCTTTAAAAGCAGATGTATTTTTAAAGGTTGACCTGCTTTTACTGCTATTGCATTATTATTACGTATGCTTCTTCACAAAAGATGCGTTTTTAAAAGGTAGATGTAGAACAATGACATCACAGCTGTAATTTCATCTCAAATAAGTCGAGCTTCAAAACTTTGTTTGCCAGCTAGAAAAATTGAAAATGAAAGCTTAAAAAGTTATCATCATATATACATAATGACACATAGATATTATGGAGGGATAGAGACCGATAGAGAAGCCTTGTGATTGTTTCAGACTGGTTTAATCTGGTTATTGACTTAATTAAGAAAATAATGATTTAAAAATATACTAATGTTCTCACATGATAACTTGAAATTTGTGATCGTAGATTCCATTTTATAGTTCTTATTGTAAATTTTTCAAACGACTAGAACAATACTCAGAAATCATTTAAATCTTCTATGAATAGTTTCTTTTTGAATATTCATGCACTTTTGGGTTTGGGAAATATCATTATTATTTTATATTTTTCACTATCAAGATCTTATATGGAAATTATTATTTCTTAATATCGGCGGACGTGACAAGCTACTCTGTTTTATCAGATTTTTTTTTCAGTTTCCTCTGTTTACTATTGATATCCAGCAGGACTGCATGCCACATTATTATCTTATACGGAGCTTATTTTCTGTAAAATCAGTTCAATTATTGAACTTGAAATATATCTCTCATAAATATATTTGCAATAACAATATTTTGTATATGTTTACTATATATACTTTCAGATTAGATTAATGTCTTTGGACATGTTACTTAAAGCTTGTTGTCTTTGATATTTTCAATTTTTATTGAAAATTTTTATATCAATTTTTTTACTCTAAATTATAATTCAACTGAGACAGACTTTATTTAAATTGAAATTTAAAACGGTAAAGATTTCTCACTTTTATTTAAAATTCATGTATTATCGAAAGTTATGTATTTTACTGCATTTCATCGATGCGTTTTATTGTATAAGGCAATTTTAAACTAAAGATAAGGCTTTTTTAACGTCGGTACTTTTCTGTTTGCCGCAAATGAAAAAAGAAATTTGGTGGAATTCAGCATTATTTGGCGATTTTTTGCTTAAAAGTCGTTGTAGGAAATTTGGTGGAATTCTACATTATTTGGTGATTTTTCACTTGCGCCTGGCTAACGGAAAAGTACCTTAACTACTATTCCAGGCTACTTTTAATGGTAATTCATTCAAAGCGATCAAGAACCCTTTTTAATTTTTTGATAGAAAGTATGTTAAGAGAAAGTATTTTAATCATTAAAAAAATCAAACACAGGATTTTGAAAAATTTCTACATTTTAGATCTCTATCAACTTGAAAAAAAATCTTTTTTGGAATTTCGTCTGTCTTTCTGTCTACTAGAACTATAACTCAAGAATACTTTGAACTAGCTGGGTGAAATTTGGTATATAATCTCCACATGAAAATCGTAGATTCCTATCAAATTTTGACTGAAATTCTTTTAGAGTAAACATGTCTATCCGCTCGTTTAAGAACAAATGTTTATGCAATGATTAAATAGTGAGCTAGATAGATAAAATTTGGTACACATATGATTTAGCTTCTGCAATGCAGATTCATATTTAATTTGGTACCAAATCCGTGACTCATTGCTGGCTCCAATTTTTCCATGCATGTTAGTACAATAGAAAAAACGCGCTGGGTTAGTTTAGTTACATTAACGTTACGTTGTAAAGTAATACTAGGGCTATTTTTGAATAAGATCTCGTAATTTCGAACCACAGTCAGATGACGAGGACGACCTCTCTCCGTACCACACCACATCAGTGGGAGGATGTTTTCCCCAAACGGATTTAACGTTCAGTAGACCTCTTACACGAACGGGCCTTCGAGGGAATCGGGTCTCGAATTTGAAATCCTATGTCTCACAAGCCGAGACCTTACCAACAGGCTATCGCGGCCAGTAAAAACGTATTTTTTTAAAAAATAAATGGAATTCCATATTACATTTGTATCTACAACTGTAGTTCTGTACAAAATGTGCATTCAAAAGATCGTTAAAAATTCATCCAAAATACGTATTCGATTTTTTGTTGTTTGCATTAATAGTATATCAGAGAATAACTACAAGTTAATCGCCAAGAATCACAAACCACATTCTCTAACCAGCAGGACTTGTCTCAACAAAACTTTTTCGCATACTCTCCTGGTTTGTTCAAACATGCCTTATCAGAGAATGCCTCATAAGGCATTGAAGTACAGTAGTTACGAAATATTAACTTTTGGCATGAGTTGAACAATTTTACCGAATTTATCGTGCTATAATTGGCGAGTTTTTTTTTGGCGATTTATTCTTGGCATGCGGTTAAGGGTATCTAAAATTCGGATTTGAGTTTTAGATGTTTTTATTCTCAGCTGAGTGAAACTTGGCACAAAGCTGGAATCATAATCTTAAAAATAATAAATTAAATTTGATATATTTAAGGCATTGGTTTCTGCCTTTATAAGCTTCAGAATGCCTTTATAAGTTTCTGCCTTTATAAGCTACAGACTGACAGACAATCATCCTTTTGTTGGATTCAGCGCATACCGTCTCGCATTTGGTGCATATAATAAAAGAAATCTTGTATGCAAATTGATAGAAATTTTATAAAATGTGTTTTAGAAAGAACTTGTTATGAAAGAAAATTGTCTGCATTTGACTTTGTAGTTAAAATAGTATTTTAACTTAAATATTTGTAACAACCAAATTATAATTAAAGGAAAGAAGATAAATCATCTGGGAATAAATTTTTTAGAATATCGTTTTGAAAAATTACGATTAATTGATTAGAAATTACTTACATGTATTTATCGGAAGTTCAATTTTTATAAATAATAGTTGCTTTCTGAACAAATCTTAAGATAACCTGAGGGTGCCTCCAATATACCCTAAACAGGCAAAGACAGTTATGTAATTATTATATATTTTATATTTTTCTATTATGCATCAAATTTTATTTTTGCATGTGGCAATTGATTTGCCAAGGATCGATCATGGAATCCTGTGACGCTAGTGTTCATAGATGCGTAACACAACTCCTAGACAAAAGCGATTACTATGTTCATCAATGTGGTGATTGGCTCACCAAGGATTGAGCCCAGGAAGCTAGTGTTTGAAATGGCGTATATAATTACGTAATAATAATAAATCAATAGACAGAAGCGATCACTATGTTTGATGTTATGATCACCAATATGATGATTGGTTTGTCAAATACCAAACCCGCAATACTAGTGCTCGAAACAGCGTATCATAACAACTAGACAAAAGCGATCACTCTGCCTGGAGCTATTAACTATCTTTGGAAACTAGCACAACAAGTATATAATCTCTATTCAGCGCTTTCAATTTCCAATTAAATATAACTCAAGCAATTTTAGAGATACGATCATGAGGATTTTTGTAACGATGTTTCATAAAAAAATTAAAACTTTCTAATTCGATAAATTTTTCTAGAAGAGTTGTCTACAAATTTAAAAAAGTGTAACTTTTGGAAAGTTAACGGGAACCAATTTTTATTAACTTAGTCTTATTTCGAGCCTTATTTGTGAACTACTTTCAATTTACGTTGTCCACTTATTTCTAATAGGTTGTTGTTGTTGTTGTTACTTATAGCATTTGGTATGGATAAGCCCCCCCTGATGATACAGATACAAATATAAGCCGAAAGGAGTGTCTTTTGTTTTTGAAATTGCGCCAACTAGGGCCAAGAGTGCTTCTTCACGCTCAACACATTTGCTTGCACATCCCCTTTTTACAAGGGGGCACAGTCACACATCTCACAGATAGCACACAGAAGAACAACCATACCCAAACTTGGACTCCCAGAGCAGGAGGAAGACGTTCTACCTCTGTGTTAGAAAAACGGCTCTCTAATAGGTAAAGAATTAAATCGGGTTTCAATCTTTTTAGGGCACCCTGTATAATCAGTATTCAGTATAATATTTCCTGTATAATCAAAAACTTGTATTCAAAAATCATATGTATAAAAACAATTGCCCAATTCGGTATAATATTCCCTGTATAATCAGAAACTTGTATTCAAAAATCATATGTATAAAAACAATTGGCCAATTTTTATGTTTTATTTTCCGATTAAAAGAAAAAAAAAAGAAATGTACCAAACGATTTTGAAATAATGATAGGCACAGTGAAAGTTCTCATTCTTTCATGAATCAGAACATGAACGACTAAAGAGTCAAGTTTAATTCGCATCTCCATTTCTTTCTGTGGGTTATCTGCTTATAATCAGGTTTGTAGATCGAAGAAGGCCAATTTGTTGCTGTTGGTGTTCGTTGGCTTGATGCCGAGTTATGCGCTTTGGGGTAGAAACTTGTCCGAAGTGGAACAAGCGAAAAACAATAACCTCTTCCGCTTTTCAGGCGTATAAACTGTCTGAATACAAAACAAATCGCTCTCACTTTGTTTTCTTTGATAATCCAGAAAGTAGTGCAATCAGAACCAATCATCAAAAGTGGCTTCCGTTGAGCAAACAACAGTTGTCGAAACAAAATTCGTTAAATCAAGGATTGTTGTAATCTTCTGGTTAAGAGGGGCGAAGGAATTTCTACGAAGATAAGATATACTCATGATGAACTCGGAAGATAAGAACAACTCATGATGGCTGAAAATAAACTTATATAATATTATTTAGATGACCAGTCCAGATAATAAGTTCGTCCTGTTGAATCAATACGGATGTCATGAGATAATTAATCTTCGCGGTAGAAATATTTACCAAAATAAATGCTTCTGATTGCATTGCTGATAAGTTAAATAAATATCAAACAAATTACACTTAGATATATAACAGTGACTCTTCGATCCACCTGAAAGCACACGGAATAAACTACAAGACTTAATGAGCGAACCTTTGCAAGGGCAACACTGGTGGAAACTGTGGTTAAGTCCTAAAGGCCATCACTGGCTACTGTACAACCCTTCCCGTAGGAAGTACGTCCCGTCATCGATGAGAGGAGTAAGACCCCCCCCCCCCATCTGTGTACCTTCCAGGGCAGTGGGATCCATTAATCATGCCGGAAGCCTCTCATCCTCTTTTCGAGGGGCCCTCAAGGATATTTTAGATCAGGGAAGCACAACCTTTTCAGGATGAGGGGCCAAAATATGAAAAAGGATCATGTTGGGGACCAAAGCAGCACTTGAATGTTAAAACATGTTATAAACGTGAAAACACTTTTTTTATGGCAATACGCATGAATTACAATTATTACTTTACTTATTTTACAAATGCACAAATTATGCAATAAATAAATGAATAAAACACAACGATTATAAATATGATTAACATACTTCATCACAAAATAAAAGATTCCTATAAAAAGGTGGCAACATTAAAATAGAATAACAGAAGAAAGCTTTTTGGAAAATATACAGAGAACAAAATTTAAATTTTGAGAAAAAAATTAATTATTAAAATAATTAAGGATTAATGAGATGGCTGGGACTGAATATTTGAAGTTATTGGTTTTATGTTGGGCTTAAGATTGGCTGTGACAATACGCAGAACAGAAGAAAGGTTCTCATCTCATTCTTATTTTTGATTTGTTTAAATTCATTAGTGAGAAAATTTGCTCACAAATGTAAGTGCTACCAAAAAAAATTGCCCATGCAGCTGCATTTTGCTTTAAGCACAAAAATTCCTCGGTTAAGTCTTTATAAAATTAGTTGTTCTTTGAACTAATTAAAAAAAATCAGAATTCTGTAAATCAATTAGTCTAACTGCATACTCTCATCCACTAGATTTACATCAACAGAAAATGGAGAAGAAAATACATCAATTTTTGTTGAGACACTTTTCAAAATCTGAAAGCCGATCATCAAATGCTTTACTCAAGTTTTGAATTTGATCCTCATAGAGCATTTTCATGTGTGGAAATTTTTCAAGTTCGCAAGCTTCTCCTATACGAAAACTCGTACTCGCAGGTAGCCATGAAGGTAACAAACTGAAAAGCCGCGTAAAAAAAAGTAAATAAACCTAATGAACAACTGTAAATTATTTATTCTAGTGTAGAATCGTTTTCGTATCAGATTTTTTCCCTGTTAATTTGAAAAAGTCTCATTTCATTTTAAATTAGTCTTGTTTTATTATCAACATTCACGGGCCAACTTCGAAGGCTACGTTGGCCAATATTGGCCCGCGGGCCATAGATTGTGCATCCCTGTTTTAGATATTCCAAAAGAATTTCTGAAAATTTTGAAAATTATTTTGAAATCGTACTTCTATTTTTGTACTTTAAAAAAGATCTCAAAATTCTTAAATGTGCTTGAATTTGTTATTCTAGTAATAGTTTACATTACATTATTATAATATCTTTTAATTTATAATAATTAATTTTATAATAAAATAATATTTATTAGGTGTATTTTGAGCTGTTAGACCATATTTTTATTAAATTAAAACTGAGAAGAAAGTATCTCTGTTTCATTTATTTGTAATTTTATTTTATTAAAACTATATATCATTATAATTATTTATCATTTATTTTATAATTATATTATAATTATTATTAACTTTATATTTTTATTATTTATTTTATTTACTTCCGAAAAATTTGAATTTTAAAAACAGAGCTTTTGTTGTAATTTTCCAAAAGTTCTCGAATATTTTTATACTTTTAAAAGAAAAAAAAAATTACAGTAACCATTTATATTTTTTACATTTTATCACAATTATTTCAACTGTATTATATAAAATGCAGTTGAAAATTAAATTCAGAACAGGGTTACAAATAAAAGCATTATATATATAAAAAATTAATTTTATGTAAAATATATTATTTTTAATTATTTAAAGTAAAAAAAAGTTACTTTAACCTTAAAAGCATCAGTATTTCACCGAAGGAGAATAGTGGTTTAAGAAGTGGCAGTTACGTTTAGTGATAAGTCATATTTTTACAAAGAAAGTTATATTTTGTATGGCATTATAACTCCTATTTAAAAATTCTTAACAATTTGATGCAGATTCTATATATAAAGACGAAAATAAAAGATTGTATAGGAAGACTGTATATGGACTATATATACAGCAGAAAATTGAAATTTCCAAAATATTAGGAATTTCAAGGAACACGATTTCTTTATTCAAGCATACAAATTGTGCATGAGTTTTATCTTTTCTAAAATCTACTTAAAAAGTTTATTTAAAATTTTCTGTTATTTTATATTATTTATTACCAAAAAATATCTAGTAAATTTTAATTGAAATATTTTTAGGATGCTTTTTGAAGCAGTGAAAAGATTTTAATATTATATTCAAGATTTCATATAGACTAATTTTTAAAGAAATCCAAATATTTTTCAAGTAATATAAAATATCCACACTTCTATTCAAGGAATTTATCACTTCATAAATAAATTCCACTTGATTTTATCTAATTTTTTCATTTCTTATGATTTCAGAAAAGGCAATGCTTAAGAAATTAAAGGATTTTCAAAGAATGCAACTTCTTTATGCATCTGTGTAATTTGTAGAAGCAATTTATCACTTCATAAATAAAACTTAATTGATTTAATCTAAAATGCTTTATTGTTTCATAATTTATATTGTTCATAAACTTTTCTAGCACATTTTTTTACCTTGAGTTTTGAGAAAGTCCTTTAATGTAAGGACGAAATTTCTAATATCATATGGTTTTGATTTCATATAAGACAATTTTTAAGAAATTAAAGGATTTTCAAGGAATGTTTTTTTTCTCAAATCAATACACATAATTTATCATTTCATAAATAAAAATAAATTGATTTTATCTATGACTTTTTATTGTTCTATAATTTATGTTGTCGGCAACCTCACAAACACTTCGTATCTATTTTGCTTCTTAAGAAAATCATTCGAAATAGAAAATGAAACCTTTCCTGTTTCCCCGTAAAAAGATCCCGAACGCTAATCAGATATTTCTCAATCGGCTTCATTCGGCGAATGAATGACATTGAGAGACTGATAAATTGAGAGGCACGTGAAGATACAATAAAATGATTTCATCCACAATCTAACAATTTATGAATGGAATGCAAACTTCTGTGGGAAAGCATTTACAGATAGTTAAAATTTTAATCTTAACAAGTCATATTTTTAAAACTGATGATTTTGGCTTTTAAAAATAATTTTTTCAAAAAAAATTATTGCCTTATATAATAGTTTATAGTTAAAATTGATTTTTTCCCATTATTATTCAGTTTTAAATTATTGTACCGGGTGTCCAAAAAGTTCCCGTACTTCAAATTTAAAAAATCATTTTCCATGATTTTTTTCCATGTATATTAAATTCTGCCATACGAGTAATGAAACCATGGACATGCTTGAAGCTTTTTTTCGGCGATCGACTTATCTCAAAAAATCTTTGGCCACCTCGATCCACTGATCTGTCCATCCCAGACTTTTTTCTGTGGGGATATTTAAAAGACAAAGTTTATGTAAGTGATCTTCAAACAATAGATTATTTGAAAATCGCAATTACCGAAAGGATACAAGAAATCACTCCTAGTATGTTAAAACGTGGTTTCGAAAATCATGAGCAAACGAGTTCAGCTTTGTCTCCAAGAAAGGGGTGGACATTTTGAACATTTATGATAAATGTAAGTTCAGTATTTTTTCCTTAGTTATGTTAAAAGTGCTTTTTATCATTGGCATAAAAATACTTCTTTTTAAACCTGTTGTTTTTGTAAAATAAATTCACAAATCATCAGTACGGGAACTTTTTGGACACCCTGTATAATGCTCTGTTATTATTTACAGGTAATAATGTATTCCTGATAGAATAATGACTTTCAGTTGCCTACAAAACACAAAGTTTATGTATAGCATTATTTTGAATCAATTGAATCTTGTTAGATTTGTTAAAAAAATTAAGAATAATAATGAATGAAAATAAGAATACATCCGTAATGAATTTATGTTCATAGTAATCATTTGCATGTAGAAGTAAATATTTAATAATACTTAAATATATAATTTATATAATTTTTTGTTGTTTGTAAAACATTGACAAAAGGAAAAATAATTATAGTATTTCAGAAAATTGTAAGGTAAAGAAGTAAAAACTTTAATGATTATTTTATTACTATTTGCGCACATACTTTTTCCCACAAACTAACTACACATCTGGTCCACAGTCTATTACGAAATATAAATATCTAGGTACTTTAAAAATAATGATTTTTACTTTCCTGAAAATGAAGAATGCAAACAGAAAATATTGATCAAATCGACAGAACTTCTCGAACTTTCAAAACAAATTGAAAACATATATTAATTTCAGAACATAATGAAAAACCAACAGAAAATATCGAACTTTCAAAACACGTTGAAAACATATATTCATTTCAGAATATAATGGAAAATCAACAGAACATATCGAACCTTCTAAATGCATTGGAAGCTTATTTTAACTTCAGAATATAATGAAAAAACAACATAACATTTCTAACTTTCAAAAAACGTTGAAAACATGTATTCATTTCAGAACATATTGAAAAATCAACAGAAAATATCGAACTTTCAAAACACGTTGAAAACATATATTAACTTCAGAACGTAATGAAAAATCAACAGAACATATCTAACTTTCATGTTGAAAACATATATTAATTTTAGAAAGTAATGAAATATCAACAGAATATTCCGAATTTTAGAAACATATTGAAAAAAAATTATTCATTTCAGAATATATTGAAAAATTAACAGAAAATATTGAGCTCTCAATCAAATCGACTTTGATATTTTAAGAAATCTTCACATTTTAGATCTCTCTTAGTCTGAAAAAACATATCTTTGAAATTATGTCAATCTGTCCATGAATGCGATAGTTGAGAAACGCTTTGAATTTTGAATTAGTGTTTAAAATACATTTGTCAATTTTTGTCAAATTTTGAACAAAATTTATTCACAAGAAGTTTATTATCTGGTTTTATGAGAGTAAATGATCCTAATAATTACAAAATATATGAAAAATACCATATAAATAAAATAACAGCTAAAGTTTGGATCCGCACTAAAATTTGTCAATAATCCGTCCAACATTTGAACATTTGTTGGTTCATACAATTGTACTGTTGTAGATGCATTAATTAAAAAATGCAGATAAATAAAATTGATCTAGGAGTTAACGATTGAAATTATTCTTCTGTGTCGAATTATGGTTTAACTCATTCGAAAAAAAGGTACAAAAATTTATTTTTTATTTCCTTCATTACACATGGTTTTGCTAGGGGTTTATAAATTTTGGACAAGGGGGGGAGGGGCTAGTATCTTAAATCTGAGTATACGGGATTTTTGGGAAATCTCTTCTACTGGTTTCAAATTAAAAAAAATATTTAAGAAAAATTTTCATAAGAAACATTCAAAGATATTTTACAAGGATATTTTTTGCTTGATAAATGTGCTTCAAAACGTTAGTAAAAGTATTTTCCATTTATCCTATCTTCAAATACATTATTTGAAACTGGTAGTGAATGACACTCGATGTTAATACAGTTTTTTCAAATGTTAATTTATTAAGTAAATGTAATTCATTTTTAATACTTCAAATAGAGTTTTAGCAGCTTGTAAAAAAAGCTGAGATCAGCAGTCAGTAGCTCAACGCGTAAAATGCGAGAATTTCAGTATTTTTCGAGTGGGAGTGAAGAATACGAGTTCAATTCTTGAGAGAATCGATAATGTTTTGATAAATGATTTATATTAATTGTAATTATTTAACAAAAATTAAC
This sequence comes from Argiope argentata, assembly GCA_026289955.1. NCBI lineage: Eukaryota > Metazoa > Arthropoda > Arachnida > Araneae > Araneidae > Argiope > Argiope argentata. The sequence continues at coordinate 150,179 of JAOUZG010052944.1, forward strand.
TAATATAAAATTTTTCTTTATTGACCTAAGTAGAAATTGACATAATGTTTTTTATATTATTTATTTTTTAAAGCAGCTTCTGAAACTAGACTTAAAATTACTTTCTGTTAGCCTGACATTGGTTCTGACAATGTTCAGTTTTTCTCTCAAATTGAGGAAAAAAGACAAAGGCAAAGGCAAAGACGAAAATTTAAGTTAAGCAAGAAAAAAATCTCACAATCTCAACAATAATGACAGAGCTCATTTATCTTTGGTAAATAAAAGAAGGAAGTTAAAAACTGAAATTTGAAAAATCATTTCACTAGCACGAACCCACAGCGAAATTCTTCTTTGCATGACTCGATTTCTACGTTCTATGGAAAGCCAGACGGTAATTTATTTGAAGATTATTCAAAAACAAACCAAAGGAAGGTTCATTAACGGAGTCATTTCCCGGTGTGCGTTCTTTCCTCCTGCGAAGTAGTGTGTCAGATATTATTTCCTAAACCTTGAAATACATTCTGTGCTGCACGAGACGAAGGATGCCGAGTGGGCGTAAAATTGAACCCTGCCAATTCTTTCAGGCTTGAATGCCTATCGGTAGAAATGGAAAGTTAAAACGAGGTAAGCAGATGATCCAGATTAGAATGGATCGTCTGTTCACCAACGGTTTGTTCGACTTTTGAAGTTGTGTCCTAGATTTTTCCGAATTTACTAAGAAAGTAATGAGTTTCTGGGAAAATTCTATGGCATAATAGGAAATTCAAAGGTTCTACTCATCAGTAAATATTCTGATTAAAAAAATCATGTTGTTTGAAATAGAATATTAATGGTGCGATAATTTTAAATTCTAAGAATTTTCTGTATGTTCTAATATATTTCAATATTAGTAGCATAGTTTCGCTCCGGCTTCCTGGCGTAAGGGTAGCCTGGGTTCGAGTCCTGGTTCAGACATGGTTGTTTCTCTGTATTTTTTCTTTCTTTTTTTCTTTTCTTTTTTATTATTGTTTCTATCCTCGTCCTTAATTTTTTCTTTTGTATTTTTAGAACATTTCTCAGAAATTTGCAATTTCAAACAAATCCAATAGCTAGCTTAATTAGACAAAGCCATTCTCCATTTAAAATTCAAACAGCTCACTGCCTCCATCTTTCTTTATTTCAAAACTAAAATCCCCTATTATTATGAAATTCTAACCGATAATTGTGTGATGCTTAACAACAGTCACTTTCATTACATCTTCCACTTCATGCCCATTACGCTGTTTAAATAACCAGGTGGTTATAGTTGCAGGGGCATGGAGCGGTGTTGTGTAATATGTGTGAGTGTGACCCCCTACCCCTATAAAAAGGGGCCAAGCATGAGAGTGTGATGAATGAGTGGCAAAAGTCGTGCTCTTGGTCCTAGTTGGAGCTACTAAAAATCAAGAGATGCTGATTAGGCTTAAATCGATGACTACTTCAGTGAGCTTGCCCATTGAAAATGCCATAAGGAACGATAAAAACAACAACATAATTTCGCTTAGGGTTTCAGACTCGGTATTAAAAAACCGATTTTTAAATTAAGAAAACCGGTTTGAGCAACTCTTATTATTATGTAAAAGTTAATATTTGTCAATTTTTGTTATAAATTAATGTTATCTGGAAAGATATTGTTTGTCTAGAATATTTTCAAATTATTATGTGGAAACCGATTCTGATGAATAGCTAATTGAAGAAACTATTCATCAGAGTAATGTTTTCTTAAAAGAAGTCACGGCAAAATTAATTTATACGTTTCTTGAAGAGCTTGATGAAAAGCTTCCGAATCCAAAGACCCTGAAAGATGAATTTTCATTATTTGAGGCAGCTAATAAAAGAACAAAAAACTTTGATTTGTTATTTTATGTCATGAAATCTTCAAAACCTAACTCAGCAGCCAGTTATCGATTGTTTTCAATTTTAGGCAATACTGTGTCCAAAATAAGAATAAGATTGTCCCACTGTTCAGTGGAAATGTTATGTTTCTTAAAATCCTACTGTTTAGAAGAAATTAAAATTAGCGAAAAGAATATAAATATTGTTTGAAATTCTTGTTTGAATTTTTGTTATTTTATGTAAGTAATATGTATATGTAATCCAGTATTCTTTTTTATATTTTTTGACTATGGCTTGGGTATTGAGTTCGTTTTTTGCTATTTTGTGTAAATTAAATAAAATATTTTTCCCTATTATTTCTCTTTTTGAAAAAAATTCGAAAACCGTTTTTTTAAATAGAAGTATTGAATTTGAAAACAGGTCTTTCAAAGTGTCGGTTTTTTGTATAAGCCCTAGTTTAACCCTAGTTTGTCTCAGATAAAATAAAACTTCTGATTTCGAATTTTAAATTAATTATGCCGCGAAGTCAAAAATTGTATTTGAAAAATGAAAGGTTATTTTTAAAATGTTGCCATGTCAAATATTAAAGTAACTACAGAATTAAAAATTCCCATCATTTCAGGTAAATTTCTATAGGAAGACAATCTATTGAAATAATTCTCATGACAAGACTATATATATATGAATGAAAAAGCGAAAAAAAATTGTGAGTGAAAAAGGAGAAATCTGGCCTGATGACTTTCTCAAGGGTCACTATCAGGCAAGGATTCCAATAAAAAGTGGATTTTTTTTCTATAAAAATTGACTTAAATAATATAAAATTAATAAATAATTGAATTAATTTGTATAAATTGACTTAATAATTATAATTAGAAAACAGGTTTAGCTTCTCAAGCATAGATTCATTTCAAAATTGTGAAACAAATCTGTCAAACTGTTAACCATCTGTCGGTCTGTACCTTCTCAAGCATGAAGATGCAATAATATTTAAATGCAGTGATTTAAATCAATGAAGCTCATTATATTGTATTGTGAGCATAAATTATACTTATAATCTGTCTGAAAAAAAGGTAACAAAAACAAATATTTTCAAAATTTATAGATTCATGCCGAAGATCTGTACTTCAATTCAAAGAATTTGTAACCTTATCCAAGATCTACAATATATGTGGGAGAGTGGAGGGGGGATTTATCGGAGGGTAATCGAGAACGTTTCGAGAAGACCACTCCCGTCTAAGGATTGAAAAGAATTTAAAAGTAGCAACTTAGATAAAAAGGAGCTACTTTTGCCTTCCAGCTTGCCGTAATAAATTTCTTTTTTCGTAAAAAACGATAAATGTCCCCCATTAATGGACATAATTTCATTTTTTGTTCAAAAAAATTAAATAAATTGATAATTTTACTTTAAATATATTCCTTTAGGTAAGTACTATAAATACGTAATAGTTCTGGAATAAACGCTTTAGATTAGTATACGCAGTCCTAAATTTTTCTCGTGTTACTGTGGCCTGGTGATAAGGTCTTGTGGTGCTAGCTTCGTAGCCAGATAACATCTACGATACCGAAGTCGACTTTGGTATTATGGTCAGGTTACTCAGTTCCTGGCCCTAGCGTCGCAGGTTTCGTATCGTGACCTTCAATTGGTACATTGGTGACTTTGGCAACGCAACATCCTGCAACAGTTGTGGCGCCATCTACCCGTAGCAAAACAGACAAAGTAGTCTAAATTCACTTGACGCAAGCAAACAAAGCCGCCAACCCCACTTCAAGCAAGCAAGCAAATCAAGGTCCTCAGACATACTTGACGCAAGCAAACAAAAGTCGTCAAATCACTTGACGCAAGCAAGCAAAGCAGTCTTCAGACTCAGTTGACGCAACCAAACAGCAACTCGCCATAACACTTGGAGCTATAAAAGTCGTTCGTCCCACCGCCGACTCACGGGTGGGGGAGTACTGTAGGGCTAGCTTCATAAGCCAGATAACATCTACGTACCGAAGTCGATTTTTGTATTATGGTTAGGTTACTCAGCTATTGACATTAGCGTCGCAGGTTCGTATCAGGATCTTCATCGGTACAGTCTTGGTTGGTGAACCGTAGGATTTCAAGTTCGAGATCCGACTCCACTAAAGAACTATTGTGTAAGGAGGTTTGCTGTACGTTAATTGCCAAACGTCCTCCCACTGGCGTGATGTGGAAGAAGAGGGGTACCAGTTCAGGTATCATCCTCGTCATCTGACAACAGTTCAAAACTAACAGAGCCTTCAAAATATAGTCATAGTTTTGCTTTACACCATGACGTTAATATAAGTAAACTAAACTAAACTAATCTAACTCAAAAAAAGGAAGGTAATGACTCAGGATACGTCCTTATCAACTGACTATGGATAGGAACCGTGAGAGTTCACGGATTATAAAAATTGTAGAACAGATTATAGTCCGTTCGTACTAAAGAATGTTATGTTTGAATTTAATATAATTTTTAACTACTTAATAATTTATTTAACTACTTAATAATTTTTATAATAAAATTACATCTAAATTGAAAAATGATTAACCTCTTTCTCTATGAACTAATTTGCATGAGGAAGTATAGCGATGCGCATAGCCCGTCAATATAACTAAACTGAAATAATATAACTTTTGTTCTACATACAAAAAAAGTGTTCCGAATTTAAATTGAATCGTGCAAAATGTTCAGCGTTTTCAATATATCATAATAATAAAGATTAAAGTGCGTGTTGGCGATTGATTTACAATCTGTTACCTTGGAAGGTGGAAATGAACTTATCGAATCCATTTTTTTAGTTTTAATTAATAAAAAAAATTGTATCTAAATTTTGACGTTTTTCTATAATTAAAGATATATATTTGTAAGTAATTAGAAGTATTCTCAAACTAAAAGAGGCAAAAATATGGTTACTAATATCAATTTAACTGTAATAATAATTAGAAATTATGGCCTCGATCTAAAAGAGGGAAAAATATTCTTACTTATATCAATTTAATTGTAATAATTAGAAATTAGATCCTCGATCTAAAAGAGGAAAAAAATATGCTTACTTTTAACAATTTAATTGTAATAATTAGAAATTAGGATCTCGATCTGAAAGAGGAAAAGATATATCAATTTAATTGTAATAATTAGAAATCAGGGCCTCGATCTAAAAGAGGAAAAAAATATGCTTACCTATAACAATTTAATTGTAATAATTAGAAATTATGTTCCCGATCTGAAAGAGGAAAAGATATATCAATTTAATTGTAATAATTTGAAATTAGGTCCTCGATCTAAAAGAGGAAAAAAATATGCTTACCTATATCAATTTAATTGTAATAATTAGAAATTAGGTCCTCGATCTAAAAGAGGAAAAAAATATGCTTACTTATATAAAAATTAATTGTAAAACTGAATGTAATGAATTTTAGTAATAAGAAGAAACAATTTCATAGACTCATTCCATTTATTATGATCAAATAATCAAAACGCGAGTTCTGAAATCCTTATCTATCCAGCTTTCAATCTGTTATCTTACTTCTCTAATCTACTTAAATTCAAACCTTTGCAATGCATTCATAGCATATTTTCAATTAATGGTACTGGTTTCCAAGTGCATTTTAACTTGAAGACAGATACATGACATGCTTCATTAGTTAATTCTATGAAAAAGCAAAATGTAAAAATGAAAAAAATGAAACGATTATGGCTAAAGAATTGGGAGCCAGAAGTCATGATTGTTTCAATTAACCGTCAATAAATCACTCACATTAACTATTTCTAAAATATGCGTTTAGCTTAATTTATCCAAAATCATTGTTAGATAAATTCTGTTTCTTTTCAGTTGAAAGTGAGTCCAGGAAAAGAAAATCTTTTATAGAAGTACGCTTTAGATATGCCGGCTTCCTGACATAGGGGGTAGAGCGTCATCCTCGTGATCTGAGAGTTCTGGGTCCGAGTCCCGGTTCGGTTCATTGTTATTCTTCTGTGTTCTATGCGTGAGTCTGTTCCACCTGAAAAAGGGGCTGTGCAAGTGAATATGATGACTGAGACTTGTCACAATGTATAGATACAATGTTTAGATTGAATGCGTCGGCTTTCTGGCACAGAGGTAGCGCGTCTTCCTCGTGTTCTGGAAGTCCCGGGTTCGAGCCTTGGTTTGGGCATGGTTGTTCTTCTGTGTGCTATCTATGAGATTTGTGACTGTGTCCCCCTGTAAAAAGGGGTTGTGCAAGCAAATGTGGTGAGTGTGTAGCTAAGTCGTACTCTTGGCCCTAGTTGGCGCTACTTCAAAAACTGGAGACGCTCCTTTCAGCTTAAATCTGCTGCTATATCAGCGAGAGGCTTGTCCATGACAAGTACCATAAGTAATAACAACAACAGATTGAATTCGAAGGAATCAAAATGATAACATTATACGATTATATAATCGGACTTTCAGAAATAATCGGAATTTCAGAAAAAATAAATTTCTTCATGCGCCTTTTCATTATAAAATATTATCTTCGTAATAAATATGGAAAGTAAAGTTTTCTTTAATGAAATTGTCATTATCTAGAGGTGGCAAAATAATTCTGAATTCCGGAAGTAATTCTGTATTTCCAGAGCAAACATATCCTGACACATTTCAAAACAATAGAAAATTCCTTTTCAAAAGGAAGACGTCTTATAAATTAGTGCTAATTCCTTTTACGTGAGGTGATATTAAATTTTGGTAAAAATAATTATTCTTAGCTTTTACAAGTCGGCTTTATTACTTTTATAATTGTTATTAATAAATTTGTGAGGGAAATTCTAATTCTAAAATTCTAGAAAACGGATCATTATTGAAACAGGGGAAAAATTATTGATTTATGGAAGCAAATCTGCTTTTTCAAAAAAAATGTATAATAAACAATGCAAAACAATAGGAATATGCTTTTGAAACAGAAAACTCCACATAACATTATACTAGGTTATTAATGAGAGTTTTCAGCGAACTTTTGTATTAATAAATATTCTTAGCTTTTAGAAATTAGTTTTATTTTCATTATAATTTCTATTAATAAATTTGCATAGTAAATTCTAGCAAAAAATTATCAAAATTCTAGAAAAAAATTCGGACTTCCAAAAGCATTTCCGTTTATCCAGACCAAACATATGACGACACAATAGAAATCAGGGAAACAACATTTTGAAATAGAAGATTCCACATAAATTTGAGCTGATTTATTTCATGTGAGTTGATATTGAACTTTCGCATAAATAAATATTCTTTGTTTATAGAAGTCAATTTCTTTAAAAATAAATTTTAATAACAAACTTATAAATGAAATTATAATTGTAAAATTCTAAACATAATTTCATTTTTCAGAAGTGACAAAAAAAGTTCTGGACTTCGGAAGTAATTCAGCTTTTCTAGACCAAACATATCACGATACAGTTCAGAAACATTGGAGATCCTTTTTCAAACAGATGAATCCACAAAACTTTGCTTGACTTGATATTGATCCACGTGACTTGATATTGATTTTTTGTATCGATAAATATTCATTGCTTTTAGAAATCAGTTTTGTTTATTCTATAATTTTTAATTTTAAATTTGACTAAGAACTTCTAACTTATGAAATTATAGCAAAAAATTATCATTAATAAGAATAAGGCATAATTACTGAATTCCAGAAACAATTTCTGTATTCAGATCGAACATTTCATGACACACTTCAAAATCCTTTTCAAACAAGATTCCACATAACTTTGCACTAGGTCGTTTCATGTGAGCTGTTTTTGAACCTTCGTCTAAATAAATATACTTTACTTTTAGAAATCAGTTTTGTTTGTTTCATAGTTTTTAATTATAAATTCGAATAAGAAATTCTAAGTAATAAAATTCCAGTAGAAAATTATAATTATTAAAACTGGAGAAAAATTACCGAATTAAGGAGACAATTTCTGTATCTAGACCAAACATATCATGACACAGTTCAAAACATTGAAAAAAACTTTTTTCGAACAAGGATTCATCATAACTTGGTACTACGTTGTTTCATGTGAGTTGATATTAAACTTTTATGTGTGTGTGTTTATATCTATCTATCTATCTATCTATCTATCTATCTATCTATCTATCTATCTATCTATCTATCTATCTATCTATCTATCTATCTATCTATCTAT
>JAOUZG010052944.1:162214-177216 GCA_026289955.1 Argiope argentata
CACACACACACACACACACACACACACACACACACACACACACACAGGGACAAGTAAATAAGGAAAAAAATCTTATTTTATACTGTTTGGGACATTCTCCATTTGTTTGAGTATCATTCTTTAATCTGTGCTATTGACTCAATATATTTTATATTGTTTGAGTCAATACATGTTGTTGACTAAATGTTAAGTTTTTTTTGTCAATATTCGCTATTTACTCAATTATGATTCTAAAATCTGCTCTATTGACTCAACGTATTTTCGTTGTTTGAATCATAATGCGCGCTGTTGACTCAATGTATTTGACAATGCGCTATTGACCCAATGTTGTTTGGGTCAATATGTGCTATAAATCAAAATATTTTATGCTGTTTGAGTCAATATTATGTTGTTGACGCAAAATATGTTTCGTTGTTTGAGTCAATATATTATACTTACTCAATTATTGTTCTGCAAACAATGATTTAATTTATATAATCTATGTTGTTCGATTCAAAAAGTATTCTGCAAATTCATTATAATTATAAAGGTAATTATCAATTTAATTACTCAATTTTTAAAAGTCATATAGAACCATAAGACAAACGAATTGCATAATTTTCTTTTATCAGAAAATGCTTTGTTTCATGAGATAAATTTCGTGTTTATATGTAAATGTTTAGTTTTAAAAGTTAAGCATTTTTAGATATAATCCTATAATTAAAAACTGTTATTAAAATATTTTTATAACTTCCAAACGTAGATACATGTTTTAAATGCCAGTAATGAGAACAAAAACAAAATAATGTTGAAGGATATACATTGGATCAATCATTAACCCAATAGTGTAGGTGCATTTCAAATGGGATAATGACTAATTAACCCAATAGTGTAGCATGGGATAATTAGTATCAGCTGTATCAAGTTCTTTTTCTTCCCTAAAAATTTCTTTCAGTCAATGTTTTCGAGAGTTGTGAAACATTTTATCTTGAACTTTTCTTTCATTAAGAAAATTCTAACCTCAGAATGAATCATTTTCTGCAGGAAAATCTTACAGAATTACTCAGAATTCATTCATTTCGTTGACAGATGATATGATTTTTCGTCATGACTATGTCAGCTTCATTTCAATCAGGTAATAAATTTGTCGTTTGCATACAGCTAGAAAAATTGTTTGCTCCTTCTAGAATATTTTTATTCCTATTTTTTATTTCTATTTATTTTCATTACGTATTTATTGACCTAAATTTTAATCTTTAGTGAAAACTTGCCGCCTTGGGTGACCAGCTAGTTTATTGGAGATATTGTTTTATTTAGTGTCACATATCTCTTAGATTTAATTTGATGCTTATTATTAATACAACAAATCAATTTTAAACCTCTACGCTCATAGCAATTAAAGCTGAATTATTTTAATAGTCTTACACATGTTTATTTCCGTGTGTACATGAACGTTTTAATCAAAAATCAGCCCTATTGTAGCACAGTTCAACTTAAAATGTAATGGTTTGGTTCATCTGTCGTTTAAATTGGTTCTGTAACACTACCATTTTATATGTTACGTAAATTGTGCATATAATATAAAGATACCTTCTTTATCAGCTTTGAATAATAATAGATGGTTACGTGATTAAGTAATTAGAGGAGTAATAAAAACTATTTTAATTTCAGTTCCAAAACAAAATATATTACTGAAAATTTATTCAAAAGATTTTATTTAAATTTTTTTCCAAAATTTAGATTAAATTTGGACGATAATTAAATTTATACAATCGAAAATAAAATTCGTTGATTTTGAAGACAACTCGAAATTTATTTTTTTAATGTTATATTATCGCTGAAAAATATTAATATTTCGCTTAATTTATATTTAAGAATGAAACTTCCTAGAATGATTTTTTTTAAAAAAATTATAAGAAACTGCTGATTGAAATCAAATTATTACAATCAAATGTTCAAGTATAAATAATCTATGTGCCTTATCGAAAATTTGTTAAAGTACTATCCTGAAAACAGACAAATTCGACAATGGATATTTTACAAGGCATATAATGTCGCTAAATTGAAGATTTTCCCGAGATATTTTTATGTTTACACAATTTATAAATATTCTGATTGCGAAACTTCTGTTCACGTAGCAGATAAAAACAATTAACAAGAGATAAAATTTCTATCTTTAGCCTCTTTTCAGATGCAATGTTTGTTTAAAGACAAACTTTAAAAGGTGAAAAAGTCTGTAATTCTTTCATGAAAGTGAAATAAAAATGTCGCCAAGGATAAAAGAATTGATTTAAAAATAAAAGAGATGACTGATCAAAATGTAAAATGAATACATGAAAGAATTATCTCTATTAAAAAAAGCCCCGGATGTTTGTTTATTTGTTGATTCACTACTAAGACCCTAACACTACTAAACCTGATATGTGTATACTCTAAAAAATCCAGACTTGAAATTGCTATCAATTAAATTTGATTTCATTGATTAAAAATTTCAGCAAAAAAATCTGGGGGTAACTTGTAAAACAATTTCATAAAAAAAGCAATCGATTTTTAAAAAATTAAAACTTTACAAAATTATTTTTTCGATTTACTAAATAATTTTGCGACAAATTCCTTTAAATTCTAATAAGTTATTATTAATTTTTTGTTTTAGGATTTTTTTTCATAAAAATAAATGTTTAAAAACACAAAATAATTTAGATACAAAATATATCATTATCGTTATAAATATTTTATTCTAGTGTTTTTCAATTCCTACTATTAGTTCACACTCTCCGTGCATATATCTTGTATAAATTTTCAATAGTTAATGAAATACTTTTTGTTCATCCACTCGAGTTCAAATGCATTTTCTTAAACCTGTAGTGGACGACACTTGATGATAATGCAGTTTTTCAAAAATATTAATTCGTTAATCCAATTTAATTAATTTTTAATACTTTAAAAAGAGTTTTGATAGTTTGCAATGAAAATTGAAATAAAAAGGTAGTTCAATCGGTCAAATGCGTGGATTTCAGTATTTTTTGCGTGAAGGTAAAAAATGCGAATTTATTTCTTGAGAAAATCAATCATTTTTTGATAAATTATTTGTATTAATTGTAATTATTTAATAAAAAGTAAGTAAAATAGTTTTATTGTTGACCTTAGTGGGAATGGACTTAAATTTTTTTTATATTACTTATTTCTTACATTGATGAAAATCGAAGTATAAAGTTACAGAATAATTTTTGCACTTTGAGTAATTCCTTTTTAATTTTTCATGCACAAAATATATAAAATACTAGTAATCCGTAAAAAATTCAAACAAAATGTTTTGACAAATTTCCCTCTCTTGAAAATAATAATAATAATAATAATAATAATAATAATAATAATAATAATAATAATAATAATAATAATAATAATAATAATAACAAACCTCATTTTTTAAATTAGGTTGTTCTGTGAACAGAATAACACAAAAGCTCTGAGAGCTAGATGAATAAAATTTGCTATATAATCTTCACTTGAAATTTGTAGATTACCATGAAATTGTAAAAGGAATCTATTCTGAAGCAAACTCTTTATTCAGCTATTCATCCAAATATTCGAACACTCCACCTTTTAGACCATGTTGAGACAGACGTATGGACATTTACTGAAACACATTTTTAAAAAGTTCCCATTCATATGTCTGTCTGCTACAAAAATAACTTAATAAACTTCATCTATACGGATGAAATTTAGTATACGATCTTTATACTGCATTTGTGGATTTCCGACAAATTTTGGAATCTGACTCTCCGAATACAAGTGAATACTATTACTGCTTTTTGGAATTAGAACGTTCAGTTCTTACACTTTTCGAAATCCCTCTATCAAGTTTTTGTTAATCTCAAGCTACTACCTTCTATTATTGTAAAACAACTATTGTTTGGTTCATGAAAGGCGTCCATTGTAATGTAAAGTAAAATATGGAGAGAAAGTTAAAACTCTTTAAGTTTGACGTGTTAAAATCCAATTCATAATGTTTAACGTTAACATTTAACAATCTTAACGAACAATTCTTCATGATTCTTGTAATTCTTTTATTGAATTAATGATTAATTTTTGATTGATTAAGGTCTTTTCTCGGTTTCAGAGAGCACAATCACACAAAAACTATCACCTAATAGATAGTAATTTTATTATTCCATAATATTTTCACTAATTTGAATAACTTTAAAATTAATTTTAAAAACATTTTTTGTAATAATTTTTTTACTCATAAATAGGGTGAAGGAAATTCCAAAGATTAAAAATAATCCGTGTGAATAATGAGATATCTCATCTACAACTAAGCCAAAATACATTTTCTGTTCATTAAAAATTAATACTTCAAAGAATTTTAAAACTTTGAGTTAAAAGAATAGTTTTTAGACTATTTTCTTTTTATATATTGAACATTCCATTTATTTTATTTCTGTTTATTTAACACTTTTTCTATAAACTCAGAAACGGGAAAATCATCAGTCCAGAACGAAGTTAACCCAGATGAAATAGTATGATTATGATCCATAGATTTATCACTACATTAAAATATATCATTTATTTTCTATTAAAGATATTGTTTATTTTGTTATATAAGAACCCTTTTGCTATATTACCTTCTTTAATCTTTCATAAATCTCATTATGCCTTACAAAACTGTTGTGTTTTGAACAATAAATAAGTGAAGTGAGATTTTATTTCGCAGATGGATTTAAAATGCTTTTCACGAAGATAAATTTTTTAAAATGGAAAGAAGTAATAATCTGATGGAGCAAGATCTGGAGAGTATGCAGGATGCTGTAAAACTTCCTAACAAAACTGTGAAAGCTCCTCTCTTACTACTATAAGAATACGTGGCCTCGCGTTGTTAAGATGAAAAACAATGCCTCATTGGTTCAATAATTCTGGTCGTATTCTTGTTATGGTATTTTAACTGATCCATTTGATGACAGCATTTCGTATTATTTATTGTTTCATCTTGAGGAAGGAGCTCGTAGAAAATTATATTTTTCTAATCCCACCAAAGGACCAAAGAACATTTTTTGGGTGTAGTTCCGGCTTTGCAACGCATTAGGCCTATTGTTCTTGCACCAAGTGAGCTTTCAATGAACATTTTCATATAAAATCGAAGTTTCGATTCCAGCCCACTTTTTTTAAACTAATCCTTTTTAGAGATGTGAAATAAACTTTTGGGACATCCTAATATAACATCTATATAACGAGTCAAATCATACCACACTTTCCGAGCCGCCACGAAGGATACGGGCTTAAACCATAAGGATGAATTACGGAATCGTCGCCACAGCAACACTAGCGGGAACTGTGGTTGAATCATAATGGCCATCACCGGCCATTGTACAACCTTTCCCGTAGGAAGTACGTCCCACTATCGAAGGAAGAAGCTTACCCCCACCTATTAGTGTACCTTCCCAGGCTGACGAAATCCAACCATCAAGCCGGAAGCATCTCATCCTATTTTCTAGGTGCCCCTACGGAGGGTGAATATAATGATCAAGGCTATAACAATATCATGTCGCTATTTTTCGATTGAAGGTTCAAATGAAATCTTTAAAATGTCCTTTCTTTCTTATTAATCTCCAGTCGGTTAAAGTAATTATAAAACATTTATAAAAATGGTTAAATATATAACATTATATTGTAAATCAAAAGATGTATATATAAATAAGGAAATTTCATTTAGCTTTCACAAAATTAAAAAGATTTTTACAATAACGCATCATTTCGTTATGCTTCTAATGAAGAATTTTCACCAGTTCGTTTAAGTGGAACAAAAGCGTGAGCAGGTGAGACCAAATGAATGTTTGTTATTCTATGACGTCGGCGTATCGCTACTTCCGCCTAGACACTCTCTGCAAGCTGCCAGTGGTTTTGAACTTACATCTGGTCCTCGGGCGACTCCAACATTTCATGTCCAAGCATCTGGTTCACGTCAACCTGCCGAATAATGTCAAGGAATGAACCGGCCTGTGGTATGCGCTTACATTACGCAACCTTTTCATTGTGGCTCTTATGCTTCATAAAAAATAAGAGCAATGCTTTCTTGTATATAAAGTATTCGTTCATGATGCCATCGGGAATGGCGAGGAAATATTTACTAATCTAGATTTTGCTGAATCTTCACGATGTCTAGTTCCAAAAATCAATAAAATATATTTCAGGAGCTCTATCTGACAGTTTGGGCTTATTCATATAAAACATTAACTTAAAATTAAAAAAAACCCCAAAAAATTTGCGTGATCATTAAATTGTTATTATTAAAAGGAATATTTTCTGAATTTTATGGTGGCATATTAAGGTTCATTCATGATGTTGTCATGCATTATGAGAAAATATTTACTAATCCAGGCTTTGATAAATCTCCATGATATCTAGATCCAAAAAATCCAGAAAATGCATTTCTGAAGTTCTACCTGACAGTTTGTCCTTATTCGTATAAAACATAAACACTCAAAATAAAAAAAAGAAACAGATTTTTTTTTTGAATTTTATGGTGGCATATTAAGATTCATTCATGATGTTGTTATGCATGATGAGAAAATATTTTTTTATCCAGACTTTGATGAATCTCCACAATATCTAGATCCAAAAATCCAGAAAATACATTTCTGGAGTTCTATCTGACAGTTTGTCCTTATTCATATAAAACATTAACTCAAAATAAAAAAGAAACAGAAAAAATTATTTTTTTTGAATATTATGTTGGCATATTAAGATTCATTCATGATGTTGTCATGTATGATGAGAAAATATTTTCTAATCCAGATTTTGATGAATCTCCACAATATTTGGATCCAAAAAATCCAGAAAATGCATTTCTTGGAGTTCTATCTGACAGTTTGTCCTTTTTCATATACAGCATAAACTCAAAATAAAAAAAAAGAAACAGAATTTTTTTTTGAATTTTTTAGTGGCATATTAAGATTTATTCATGATGTTGTCATGCATGATGAGAAAATATTTACTATTCCAGACTTGATGAATCTCCACAATATCTAGATCCAAAAAATCAAAAAAAAAAAAAAATACATTTCTGGAGCTCTATCTGACAGTTTGTCTTTATTCGTTTGAAACTTTAGCTCAAAATTATATTTAAAAAAAACACAAATTTTGTGTAATTATTAAAAGGAATATTTTTTTAATTTTATGACGCAATATTAAGATTTATTCATGATTCTGTCATGCATGATGAGAAAATATTTGCTATTCCAGACTTGATGAATCTCTACAATATCTAGATCCAAAAAATCCAGAAAATACATTTCTGGAGCTCTATCTGACTGTTTGTCATTATTCATATGAAACTTTAACTCAAAATTATATTTTAAAAAACACAAAAAAATTTTGCTTGATCATTAAATTGTTATTATTAAAAGGATTATTTTTTCTGAATTTTATGAAGGCATATTAAGACTCATACATGATGAGAAAATATTTACTAATCTAGGTTTTGATGAGTCTCCACAATATCTAGATCCAAAAAATCCAGAAAATGCATTTCTGGAGCTCTATCTGACAATTTGTCCGTATTTGTATCAAACATAATCTCAAAATTAAAAAGAACCAAATTTTTTTGCATGTTTATTAAAAGGATTTAATTAAAAAGATTATTTATTGAATTTTAAGGAGGCATATTAAGATTCATTCACGATGTCGTCATACATGATGAAAAAGTAATTAATAATTCCTAAAATTTATCAATCAGATTTTAATGAATGTTCACGATATTTAGTTTCCTAAATCCAGAATTCTTTCTGATAGTTTTCTGTTTTTTATATGAAACAGCTAAATATTGGCTAGACAATTTTGCACGATTATCAAATCGGTATGATTTTAAAGATTATTATTAGAATTTAAAATGGCATATTAAGGGTCATTTATGATATCCTATGTAATAAACATCTAATATTTTCGAAAATTTAGTCGTTAGACTTTAATAATGAACGTTCTCGGTATCTATTTCCATAAATCCAGGAAATCCATTTTTGTCTTTCTGTCTGACGCCGAAAATTAATTTTCTGGATTTATTTGTTACAGTTTCCCTTTGTTCATTTGTAAAAATAACTGAAAATTAAAAAGAAACAGAAATTTTTTCTCGATTATCAAATTAGTATAACTTAAATGATTATTTTTTGAGCTAAAAGATGGCACATTAAGCTTTATTCATGATATCACATATGATAAGAAAAAATTTATAATTTCGAAAATTTAGCCATTAGATTTTATTGAATGGCCATCATATCCAGTTTCATAAATTTAGAAAATCAATTTAAATTAGTTCTGACAATTTTCTCTTGTTTACATAAAACAATACTAAAAATTAAAAATGAAAAGAATTTTTTGGGTTATTATTAAATTTGTATCATTGAAAAGATTATATTTGGACTTTTCCATATAGTCTAAAAATGCATATGGTTTTTTATATTTAAAATGCAATTATTTTTTAAAAAATCACTCCCCCCATGATTAATTTTTTGAAATTTTTTTAAATATAATTGATGCTTTGTTGCCAAAATGCTGAAATGAATATCTAGCTTTTAATACAATTGACTTAATTCATAATTTTAACCAAAGGGAGTAGTCTCCCAAAAACTTTCTCGCACAATATCTAATAAATTTGCCATGCCAAACAACGCTTTAGATTGCATTGTTTTGCAATCGTTGCGAAATATTAACTTATGTCTTGAATTAAGCATTTTTACCAAATCTATGGTGCCATCATTGGCGAAGAATGTAAAATAATATACTTAAGATACATTTGCATTTTGAATTCACAAGAAGCCGATTGTTAACTAAACGATAAAGAATACAGAAATCAAAAAGGAAGTCGCATTTTTAAAAATCTTAAATATGTGCAGATCATGAAAGTTTTTCTTTTGTTCTGAGTAGTCTAGGACAAACAATACAACTCAATGACCTGAATCATCTTCCGTTTTTCAAGAAATGAAACGTGATTTGTATTATTTTATTTACTTTATGTTCCTTATCTCCTTCCTTTTTTATTAAATTTATAGAAAGCTTGTAGGTACATGTTTTATTTAAATTTTTGTTTTTAAAAAATCCATAATTTTGCATTCTTGAATTAAAATGCAAAATTATGAAATTGGAAAAAGTAGATATTTAACTGCTTTTCAATAGAAATCTTAATTTGAAAACAATAAAAACCTCGATTTTTGCTGACAGTTTTAAAGAAAATTATCAATAAAGTTTTTATAGTGTAATAATAGTAATTGTTAATACAGTTTATATAGTTTTATGCAGACCTGTAATTTCAATTTCAATTACAAGAGGAATAAAAAAATGAGTTTTTGGTTTCAATATCTTTATGTTTTCAGAACTTAGCAAAAATAAATAGGCGCAGTTAGAAACAAATGCTAAGTTAATGTTAATAATTAATATTCAAGATTAATTAATTTGATTTCACCTATATAGTTGAATTTGAAAACATTATTAAACTAAAAATCTTTAAAGTATTATGTTATATAGCGATTACCTTTACTACATGTTTTTATGAATATTCAGACAGATTAGTACCATAATTAAAATAATATTTAGATGTTTGTCTCAAATTTTAGTCTTATTTAAAGGAAAAGTCCAACTGATTGAAACTTCAATTTTTCTGTTTGTGAGCGCTCTTAATGTCTATTGATGTAATGTTTTTGCGCTCTTCATTTGGAAACAGGGGGTAACAGCTTTTGATGCTAAAATTCCCAATCTTCAAATCCTTTCAAGTTAAAGGAAAAATTTTTCAAAATGATAACTTATTAACATTATTAAGTTAAAATATGTTAAATAGTCGTTTTTTTTCAAAATTTTTGATTTTTTTCAAAAATTAATATTTATAATGCTTGAACTGGTTTCTTTATGAAACCGTTAGAATATCGTTACATGGGTTTTCATGCCAGTATTTATATACTTTTTTAATGATGTGTTGCATCTTTAAATACGATTTATCTTTACGGATACTATATTTTTATATATGTCTAGGAATATTGATAACACTAATAAAATAATATTTAGATGCTTACCTCAAATTTCGGATTTATTTAAAAGAAAAGGTTCAAAAGGATACATTCTTAACATTCTTAGAATAGGTGACTTCGTTAAAAAAACTTGTTATTTTTTGAAAAATTATGATTTTAAAAAAATATTTATAATGTTTGAACAGATTTCTTTATGAAACCGTTAGAATTTTGTTACATGGATTTTCATGCCAGTAATTACATACTTTTTTAATGTTGTATTGCATCTTCAAAAACGATTTATCTTTACGGATACTATTTTTTATATATGTCTAGGCATATTGATAACACTAATAAAATAATATTTAGATCCTTATCTCACATTTCGGATCTATTTAAAAGAAAAGTTTCAAAAAGATAAATTATTAACATGATAAAAATAGATAACTTTGTTAAAAAACGTTTTTTTTTTGTTGCAAAATTATGATTTTAAATTTTTTTATAATATGTGAACAGGTTTCTTTATGAAACCGTTAGAATTTTGCTGCATGTTAAATTTTTGCATGTAACTTGTACATAGAAAACCATTTTCAGATTTCATGGGTGAGTAATTGTCAAGAAGCCCAAGCGCCTCCAAGTTTGGAATAGACTATGGCTAAAAGGAAAAAGAAAGAATATCGTTTTTAAATTTTTACATATAACTTGTTTCATAAAAGAGAATTTCAGATTTTAAACTTGAATAATTGGCATGAAGCCTTGGAGTTTCACAGATTAGAATA
Organism: Argiope argentata; assembly: GCA_026289955.1. Taxonomy (NCBI): domain Eukaryota; kingdom Metazoa; phylum Arthropoda; class Arachnida; order Araneae; family Araneidae; genus Argiope; species Argiope argentata. The sequence continues at coordinate 172,962 of JAOUZG010052944.1, forward strand.
TTCTGTGGTTAAAAACAACAACAACAACCGAAAACTATTGTTTAATTTCTTCACCTAACTTGTTCCAAAAAGAAGCAGTTTCATACTTCATACAGTATAACGAAGTGTGAAGCAATAATTTGGCATTCACACTTGTGAATATGCGCTGGTAGTCACGTACGCACATCAATGTTTCTCATTCCCGAATTATCTCTTAACAAATTAATTCAAGATATTCAATGGCGACTTAAAACGGAGTAAATTTTAAGATACAGCTTACTGCGATAAGAACTTTTGATATAAAATTAGTTGTCAATAGATATGAATCACCGCTTTAAACCAGACCAAACTAGTCGAAAATGCATTCATGTATTTCAACCCAGGGTAGGATATATCGTGATTTAGTATGATTGAACTTTGCGCACAAAAATAATAAGAATGATGGGTAATATTTTAATGATTTAATTCGTAATATTTGAAATTTTTCCTATTTATACTTTAGATTAGTAAATTTTTAAAATTATTTTCCTCCAAATTTCAAAACCGATAATTTTTATTGAAAATTTGAATTTTATTCTCTATGGTATGTGGTATGCAGGCAGCAAGATCAGTTTTCTATACAAACGCGACAGACAACAGAAATCGTTTGTGTTGCCTTTTGAAACGACTTTTAAAAATAGCAAAGTCTCTCACTTTTTAGAAATGAAATATAACAAAATGTTAGAATAAAAGGAATTCTAATCATTTTATTTTATTATTATAAAAATTAAAAACATTGAAAGGAAATCTGCCATGCATATTTCAATGTATCATGTCAGAACAAAATTTCTTGAACGGCCAAGCACCACGTGCAAATTAAATTATGTTTTTATTCATTTTAAGTATTTCATGGAATGAGTCCCTTTAGTATTGCAAACGATAAAAAAAAAAGACTTTGTCTCGCATTTATTGTTTTAAAAAATATCACATTTCCTATTATTTCATTTCATTTAATCATTTCCCCAAAATGACATTTTTCTCGGTTTTATTTGCCGTAGTCATTAACTTATTTTTTTTAATCAGAGCTTTTGTAAATGCGATGGCAACGCGTTAATAAAAGCTGATTATTAGAGATGCACGTGCAGATAATAAAATTTCAGTTTTTCGCCTCTGAATTTTCCTTGACGTCACAAACCTCATCCCAAAAACAACATCATACTCTGACATCATAAAAATAAAATCATAAGAATTCCTTTTAAAGGAAAATAAATCATCTGATTAAAAATGCTCGTTGTCATTAAAATAGTATTCTTAAATATGAAATCAGGTTGAATCAAAATTTTTTATCAGTTTTAGACTATTGAACTTCGTAGAATTTTTGTTGCGTTAAGAATTTTCAATACTGTCTTATTTATTTTTACTTTTTTATTTTTTTCAATTCCTACTATTAGCTCATACTCTCCCTAAAAATATACTTTGTGCAATTTTCAATCTTAAGTAAAATACTTTTTATTCATCCTTTTTAGTTCAAGTAATTTTTTTTACTTGTAGTGAATGACATTTGTTGTAAACACATTTTTTTCAAATATTAATTCATTAATTTTTTATTAATTAATAAAAAACTAATTTTCTCGCCAAAAATCTTCATTTTCCTTCTGCCAAATAAGTAACGAATTCAGTTTGTTTGTTCCGCAAACTAATCAGGCTAGGGTTAACAGGTTTTCGGCCGATTATTTTAAATAATTATGTTTATTTTCATAATATTTGATGCATTTAAAATTAAACTTTGTCAATTAATTGATTTTTCCCATTCATTTTGAAGTATTTTCGAATTAAAATAATTCAGAATAAAGAAAATTAAAAAATTCTAATCTGTATTGCATTCCCCAAACAGGTGTAGAAAATTCACGCCTTTTGTGTTACCACAATTGGCGTTGGAAATCCAACGCTAGTATAATTTTTTGATGAATTATTTATAATAATTGGAATTCTTAGGAATGAATAGCCTGGTTGATCGAGAGTTATATTTGTATCCTTTGGATCACGAGTTCGAACCTGCCAGCTGAAGATTCTCTGTGTGTGGTGGACGTTAAATCTGTCGTGGTCTCAAAGTCCTTCATGTCGAATATAATATTCCTAGGGTACTAGGTCAGAGGTGATCACTCTATGTTGGAGATCTAAATTACGATCTGTGAAGGATGAATGAATGAAATGCATGAATGGAACTCTCCTCGTGAAAAGGGTTTGTGACGTGTGTGATCTAGAAGTCAGAATTCTGCCATACTCTCAGAAGCTACTGTACCTCTCTTTCCATTGTAAAGCGGAACATGAAAGCAAGAACACCACTTAAACTTATTTAATTATAAATATCTAAAATAAATTTTTCTTTGTTAACCTAAGTAGGAAATGATTTTAAAAAATAGTTTTTTATATTACATGTTAGAAATGAAATATAATAAAATGCTGTTAGAATAAAAGGAATTCTTATCATTTTATTTTATTATTACAAAAATTAAAAATAAAAGGATAAGAATTCCTTTTATAGGAAAATAAAACATCTGATAAAAAGTGTTCGTTGTCATTAACAGAATATTCTTAAATATGAAATCACACTGAAGCAAAATTTTTATCAATTTTTATCGGTTGGTTTTTGAGAATTTCTGTTGTATTAAGAATTGGCTATACAGTGTTTATTTTTTTTTACCTTTATACTTTTTTCTATAACGCATTGGATTTTTACTTTCATTCATGAAAATTTCCTTGGAATCTGGGAACTCTCTGAATATACTATCCATAATTCATTAATTTGCCGCACTTATCACTGCCTATAAACTATTACATTTTTGGGATTTTGTAACAAAAGAGCATTGTTAACCCCCTGACAGGAAATGGATGGACCGGTCTGTAGATTTTATCTTAGATGTCTCGCCGTATCAATGTCAAGAAACTCACGAGACGAAATTCTAAGATTATTTCTTAACAATTCAACCTTTTTAATGCACATTGATCTATTTCCCTTTTGAAATTTACAACATCATTATTCTTTAAAAATTTACTATCATTTTCATGTTTGATAGGTAACTATCACTTAATATATTCAAATTCAACAGGGTTTTTACAAAAACATATTTCAAAGTTTTTTCCTACACGTAAGCAACGGGTTAAATAGCTATTTTATTATTTTATAATGACATTGCTTTGTTCTTTTACTTTTAAACCATTAACTCTAACATTTTCAGAAGAATTTTTATTGTGCACTCATTTTGTGTGTTGCAAATATTTATCTCTTTGTACATCTTTTATTCCAGGATTTAGCCGGAATTTAAACAATATGCTGAAATTTTTTTCAATAATTTAACATTTTGAAGAATTTTTGTAAAAAGAAGCCATTTTACCCAATAGGAAGTAGGGGCAATTTCAGTCACCTGTATTAGTTTAGTATTTAATAAAGAAAAGCATAATAATTTACAAATGCAAATTTTCCCCCTTTTCCCCTTTTTAAAGGACTTAAGGAATAATTTTCAAATTTTGAAAAAGCACAAATGAGAGAAAATATTTACAATAATTGCAATTTAATCTTTATATGATGTGACAAACAAAAAGCAACGGTCAAAACATAAAAACTAGGAAATATTGTAAATTAAATCAAAATCACATGAAGTTTGAATTTTTTTATCGAAATTTTCTAACATTTCAATACATTTAAGAAAACATTGGAAATCGCTTAATTATCGTTGTCTGCTGATATGATAAGTGCTTTGTTTGTATAATTTGTTGATTGAGATAATGTACAAAATGAATATTAAACCAAAGTACCTTGATATCTCTATTCTTTTAATTTTTTTATTGCCAGTACAAATCTGGCCCAAACTTTAAAATTAATTTATTAAGTGTAATCTATTCTTTTTTTCGGTATATCCATAGCTAAGAATATCAATACTTTTGGCAAAATTAATACAGGTAAAATCACATATCATGGACAACGAAGGCAAGGGTCAATGTTGGACGTAAGATGGACGTGTCTGTTAGAGCAATGCGGTCAGATTTTGCTTTAATGGGCCACATCAGCTGAAGAGTGACATGAATGTCTGTCTAACAAGCAAGACATTGCTTACAGTGTCTTTCCCGGGCTCGTGACCATATCGGTTGTATCATAGACGACCGAAAAAACTATGCCATAGGAACTGGAATCACGATTTCAGTTGGTGACAGCTGATGGAATAGTTCGAGTATGACATAGACCCTACGAAGCTGTGAATCCAAGCTGTCAACAAGATAGTGCGCTACCTGGTGGTCC
>JAOUZG010052944.1:177226-197128 GCA_026289955.1 Argiope argentata
ATAGACCCTACGAAGCTGTGAATCCAAGTTATCAACAAGATAGTGTGTGGCTGGTGGTGGCTCCATAACGGTACAACTTGTTTTTAAAAGGAGCAGAATGGGTTCTTTGGTCAAACTTTACCGATAATTGACTAGAAAGGACTATTTTCACCTTCTGGCGACAACTTACAGCCATTTATGGACTTCAAGATCCCAAACAAAGATAGAATTTTTATGTATGACAATGCACCACATAATCGAGCCACAACTGTGCGCGATGTCTTTTGGACGATTACTGTGATAGTTTTGCCCACTTAAGTCTCCAAACGTAAATCCAGTCAAACATTTATAAGCCGAAATTTAGCAGCAATTTCTTGGAAAAATTATTGCACCAACAACACTTTCGCTATTATGAATGCCTGTGGAAGCAACAAGGCCCGATGTATCTTCAAGTGGTTTCCAAAGACTTGTTGCGTTCCTACCACATCCAGTTGCTGCCGTTTGCAGGGTAAAATTATGCATGTCTTGTTATTAGAAAGTGTCCCATGTGTTTTGTCACCTCAGTGTCCAGTTAAATAGAATAGAATTAATACGCGGTGTCTTTACATTTAACTTTTTCCACCATCTACGTAAGAAGCTGTTTTTCAGTGATGAAAGATTATTTCCTTTTTGCTATCTCATGTAAGCAGTAGATAGAAAGAGATAGTATTGCAATAGTTGAAAACTTGGAGTGCGAGATTACGAAGAATATCTATCTTTTAAACAAGCCTGTGTTCAAGTTTAGTTTAGTTATATTAATGTCCCGCTGTAAGGAAACACAAGGGCTATTTTGAGACAAAACCGCGTAATTTTGAAACGTGGTCAGATGACGAGGACGACACCTGAGCTGTTATTTGACCCATGGCAGCACAACAGCTTCTAGAATGTTCCCCTATTACATAGTGTGGCTCATTTTAATACTGTCCACAAAAATTTTGCGCTCTCGTGAATTTGTCCTAGATCGAGTTAGATGTTGGCGATATTCAACGATTGCAGAGGCGTTTGGAGTGTCTACAAAAAAGATCCTATCTTTCTGGGTTTAATTTTAGTTGTAAATAAACATTAGGGCTATTTTGAAACGAACCTCGTGATTTTAAACCACGATAACAAGGACGACACCTGAGTTGGTACCCCCTCTCCACACCTCGCCTGTGGCGGTTTCAGCCTAAAGGCAGCTAAACAGCAGACGCTTCACCCTAACAGATTTAACGTGCAACAGACCCCCTTACACGCCGTTCTTTGGTGTAATCAGGTCTCGAAAATGGAACCCCACGATTCACTAGTCTAGATTTTACCACCAGGTAATCGCGACCCCCCCCCTGAGTTCGAAGAGCATGATTTTGGAATCAAATATGTTGGTCTGGGAACATGATTATTCAAAACAACCTTAGAATCAAAATAATAAAATTTAAATTATATAATCTTTATATCAAACTTGTACATTTCTGCCAAAGTTTGAACGAATTTATTATAAGGAATTTTGTCTCTTCTGATTTCCGGAGTTAAATTTATATGATATCTGCAAACCAAAGAAAACTACAATATTTGGTGCGCAGATTTATCCTTACAGCATTTTTGGTAACATCAAAAAGGCAGACGCGCATCAAATTTGGATTTGTTTGATCATTTGTCTATCGTTATTTTCGTATGCATGTAACAGCGGCAAAAAAAGTATTAAAAAAAAGCAAGGATTGAAATGAAAGAAATTTGAAAGGTGATCTTGTTATAAAATTGTTATAACAAGATCACATAACAATTTAATTCCGATTTCAATCGAACAAGAAAAAAGCTTCGAAAATATATATCCAATTTTTATGAAATATGTATTAATTATATGCATTGCCAGCGATCGCATATTGGATCCATTAAAACTTTAGATTCTCGATAAAGATTGAAATTTTGTTGCAATTTTTTGCCAAGTCCATATAATTAATGTACATTTTTATAGAGTATTAAATACATATGATAAGTATTGTACATTAACTACAATTACTGTTTCATTTAGGCCGGGATAGTCTGAATGATCTTATGAAAAATAATTGTAAGCTGTGCAGGAGTCCTGACACAGAGGTAGCTTGATCTGAGCGTCTCGGGTTCGAGTCCTGGTCTGGGCTTAGTTTTTTTTTCTGTGTTCTGTCAGTTGGGGGAGTGAATGTGCCCACTGTAAAAAGGGGCTGTGCAAGCGAATGTGATGTGTGTCGTCTCCATATGAGCTAGAAGTCAGACTTCTACCTTTGGATGTTCAGAGGTCCATAACCTAAGAAGCTTCTGAGCCCCTCCCTCTTTTGTAAAGCGGAAAAATCATCAGCATTGCAAGTTGTGATGAAAAAATGCTTGATTTTACATACATTTTAGTAAACGAATTTATTTTACATAAAGATTTATGATATTTATTGAACTAAAATGTAATTTTTTCCTGGGCTATAAGGCAGCAATAATTCTTTTTCATTTTTTTCTCTTTCTTTAGTATTGGTTTTGAGTTTTGTATTCTTATATCGTGTCTCTATCTCATTCTTTTCAACAAAAATAGAGTTTTTTTTAAAAAATCTTGGTCAAAATAGAGTTTAGAAAGTACAAATATAGTTTTTTTTAAATCTGGGGAAAAGTCTGTAATGATAGCGTATGTTTTGCCTTACAAGCATAAGATAAAAATCAGGAATTGTAGGACATATAGTACAAGAAACTGATTGTAGAATCAGCTAAGAAATGCCAGTGTTTTAATTTTATTGCTTTATTCATAATAATAAGCAAATGAATTAAATATTTAAATGCTTATAAAAAGCAATAATAATGGATAATTTTCTTTGAAAAAATTAAGATTTCCTAATGTTTCACATAAACTTTAAATGTCACTCTTCTTAATTTTAATGGATTGAAAATAATTCAACATGCTGCATTAATGTTTTAAAATATCATGTTTAAAAATTAATTTTTATTCTTCAGTTTTCTTTAGATAGGGAAGCATGTTAAAAAATTTAATTTTTCGAACTTTAAAATATTAGTTATGATATTTTACTTTTAAAAGTGAAAAATAAATAAATAAACAAGAGAAACTTAGAAGTGGAGGCAATTTAATTTTTCAGATACGTCTAAATTCTGAAATTTTAACATAAAAAAACGATTTTTTTAAAAAACGAAATTTAAAAAAACGAAATTTTGTTATTTTGTATAAATTTAGAAAAATGCCTACTTTAATACATCATATTTAACATTAATAAAGTATATAATTCTATTAAAACATTAATACATCAAAAAGGGAAAATTCAATGAAAAATTATTCTTTTTTTTTTAACTTTAAAAAAGTGTATTTATTTAAATAATTTTTAATAGACAAAAAATAAAGATTCAAAAATATGCATTAGCTTAAGCTATTCTTTGCACATAAAAAATAAAGGCAGTTAGATTAGAACTTGCTGATTAAAACTTCTTGAAAATCCAGAATTCATCGTAAATTTAATTGAACATATCTTTTGTTAAAAAAAAGCTGAAAAAAGTGAGCGTGGAAAGATTATAAAGACAAAAATGTAAATTTGGAAAGATAAAATTCATTCATGGATATCTTTTAATATTTAGTTATGATAAAAGATTAATAATAAAATAATAAAATAAAACAAATATGTGAGCCTATACGTTTATTGAAACTGAACAGACCAGATCAGAGCAGCCAGCTCAAGTATCATTCTCTTCATCTGACCACGGCTCAAAATTACTAAGACCATAACCAAATAACCTTAGCGTTGCTTTAAAACGAGACGTTAACATAACTGATCTGAAATGAACCAAGGAAGTTTTCAAAAAAACCTGTCCCTGTAGTTTTAATACATGTCAAGAGTCAAGTTGGATAGTTATTTATATTAATGTCCCGTTTTAAAACAACACTTGGGATATTTTGGGACGGACTCGTAATTTTGAATCATGGTCAGATGACGAGGACGGCATATGAGCTGCTAACCTCCTTCCTACACCAGAGGGAGGACGTTTGGTCCTGACGGATTTAACGTGTAAATCCGTCAGGTCGTCTTATCCGATGGTTCTTCGGTGGAATGAAGTCTCGAATATGAAACCTTTCATCTCACAAGCTGAGACGAGGAGTCTATATCTGAGTTGGAATCCTCCTTTCCAAACTTCCACACCACACTAGTGGGGGAGCGACTTGTCCCAAGGGTTTTAACGTTTGTCAAACCCACTTCCACTTGAGTTCTTTGGTGGAATCGACCCTCCGGTTCCGGGGCCGAGATCTTACCACCAGGCCACCAAGACCCTATCGTGCCTGAAATAACAGTCATGAAGTAATGGACCAATAATTGTTGAATGGGCATAGGGGTAGTCCCGGTATGGGCATGAATGTTCTTCTCTGTTATATCGGTAAGATGTATGAATGCTCCCCTAGTAAAAAGGGGCTGTGCAAGCGGGTATCGTGGGTGAGTAGCAAGAGTCGTTCTTTTGGTCCTAGTTGGCGCTACTACAAAACAAGAGACGCTGATTAGGCTTAAATCGCTGACTGCCTCAGCGAGCTTGTCCATGGGAAGTGCCATAAGAAACAACAACAAACCATGATTGTTGCATCTTTAATCTCGGACGCCCATACTCTACACATATAAGGAAAAATGGAATTTTAATAATGAATCCAAAAATTGTTTTGTTGTGATAACTTTTCAGCTACGAACGATCTGAAATTGGAGAAAATAACATAAGAAGTGGAACAGAAGATGGAAGAAAAGCAACGGAAAAACGAAATAAAAAGTGTTATCTTTGTTAGACAAATCAGGAGTATCAAGTGTAATAAGAAACAACAACAGCATTATTGAAATCAAAGCTGAAGCAATTCCATATCGATTATTTTGAAGAGCAGCATAGATTACCTATTTTATCCTCCCTGTGAGTGTTGCGTTCAAAAATAGTTCAAACAGTTTCAAACTGATATGTATTTTAATCTGATTCGCAAAGAAGGCAAACGCTTTTCCCTTTACATAGATAAACTATGTTGCATTGTAAAATATTGGATCATATATGTAATAATCCTCTGGATTGTTAAGTAACCATAAGATCTTTGGTAAAAAAAGATTAAGATGAAATCTGCCATGCATATTTCAATGTATCATGTCAGAACATCATTTCTTGAACCACCCCGCACCACGTGCTCGTGCGAGTTAAAATATATTTTTATTCATTTTAGTTGTATCCTCAAATGAGTCACTTTAGTATTGCAACCGATCCAAAAAACTTTGTCTAGCATTGATTGTTTAAAAAAATGTCACATTTCCTATTCATTTCATTTCCTATTATCACGTGATCAAAATGACATTTTTCTAGATTTTATTTACTGTAGTCATTACTTTTAAAAAAATCATAGCTTTTGTAAAGGCAATGGCAATGCATTATTAAAAGCTTTTTTATTTTTTGCCTACGGATTTTTGTTGACGCCAAAAACCTCATCCCCGAAACAACATCACGTTCTGACATGATAACAATTTATTAATTAAGAAGAAATGATTTCCTTTTCATTCTAATGCCAGATTTCAGACCATTCCTTATTTAGTGTCAACATATTTGATCCAACTTAAGAAATAACCGAGTGATCCACAAAGAAGTGACAAAATACCACCAAGTTTCCTTTAAGAAATGAGGACTAGGACATAGGGTCGTCTTTCCTATCGCGAGCACATTTCCTCTTCTGCTGAGAAGACAAGCAGTAGATAGTAGTTTACTACTGTCACCAGTAAAAAAAAAGACCTTGCTTTTTTTCATTTCCCAACTGATTTTTTTTGAAAAACACAAAGAACTTGGAGGGGATTGCTATTGTTTTGTTTTAGGAAAGAGTAATCTTGTTTGAAGTCTCTAGTATCATCTTGACATTTTTAGAATAAATGACGACTTTTTTGAATAATTAAACTTATAATGTTGCGGATACATACAATTTCTTACTTATGATCTCATTTTGTTAATTTTTGGTATATTGGATCTAAATACATCAAAACGAGTTAGAAAAATGCTGAATAAAATTTCGCCTAATATTTGGGTTTAAATATTTCTATAAACAATAAAAAAACAAATTAAAATTTATTTTAAATATAATTTAAAAATTTACAAGCACTTCACTTGAAAGATGGAAATTTAAAAATGAATAATTTAGTTCTTTCTTCATGTGTATATGCCTTAGACATTCATTCTTAACATTGTTACAATAAACCACAATTGTATAATGTCTTATTTATATAATTATACTATAGGTGACCTATAATGTCTTCCTTAATAATTATACAAGGTCACTATGTATCTGTAACCTATAATGTCTTTTTGAATAACTATACGAGATGACTTAAATCGTAAGTCAACTTGTGAATGATTATTTACTATTTGCGGACTTATTGCTTCTTTTTAAAAATATTTTTGTGGTATTGGTTCCAAACATATTAGAAAAACATTGAATAAAATTTCAATTTTTAAATTAGTTTTAAAGAAAGTTAATATTTTCTTATGGAACTCATTTGCATAAACACTGTAGAAAATAACAAATTAACATTTATTTTAAATATGATTTAAATATCTACTAGCACTTTACTTGAATGATGGAAAATTAAAAAGGAATTATCTAATTCTTTCTTCATGTGTATATGCATTAGACATTCATTCTAAACATTGTTACAATAAACCATGATTATATAATGTCTTCTTTATATAATTATACTATAGTCACTTAATGTTATCACTTAATGTCTATCCTCACTTATGTCATAATGCTATTATCACTTAATGTCTTTCTTAATAATTATACAAAGTCACCTTGTATCTGTAACCAATAATGTCTTCCTGAATACCTATACGACGTGACTTATATTGTAGGCCAACTTGTGAATGATTATTTACTATTTGCGGACTTATTACCTCTTTTTTAAAAGATTTTTGTGGTATTGGTTCTAAATATATCGAATATATCGGAAACACTGAATAAAATTTCAATTATTAAATTATTTTTAAAGAAAATTAATATTTTCTTATTGAACTCATTTGCATAAACACTGTAATGAATAATAAATTAAAATTTATTTTAAATATTATTTAAAAAATCTACAAGCTCTTCACTTGAATAATGAAAATTTAAAAGGGAATTATTTAGTTTTTTCTTCAAGTACATATGCATCGTTTCATTCTTAACTGTCTTACGATATATCATAATTGTACAATGTCTCCTTTAAAAAATAATGCTGTGGATGACCTATAATGTTTTCCTGTATAGTTATACAAGGTGACATATAATGTAGGTCACCTTGTGAATGATTATTTACTATCAGTGGATTCATAATACTTTTTCTTTGATTTTTGTGATATTAGTTCTAAATTTATCACAACGCGTTACAAAACATCGTTTTATGAATAAAATTTCATAAAAACATTTTATTCTGAAAGAAAACAAAATTTTCTTACCGAGTTCATTTACATAAACAATGAAATAAATAAAAAATTAAAATTTATTTTAAATATTATTTATAAATCAACTATAATAGAAACTTAAATGATAGAAATAAAAAAAATGATGTATTTTGTTCTTTCTTCATGAGTATATACATTACATGTTCATTTTTGACATTCTTACGATAAACGATAATTGTATAATGTCTTCTTTAAACAATTATACTGTAAGTGATCTATAATGTCTTCCTCAATAATTATACAAAGTGACTAATACTGTAGGTCACCTTATGAAGGATTCTTTACTATTTATTGACCTGTTATCCCTTTTCTTTGATTTTTGTGATATTAGTTCTAAATATAGCAAAACCTATTGGAAAAATACTCAATAAAATTTAAGTTTTTTTTTTAATTTTTTGAAAACAACAACATTTTTTATTGAACTCATTTGTAATAACAAATTATTTTGAACATTTAATAAGAATTTAATTCAAATATTATTTTAAAAACTAAAAGCACTTCACTTGAATGATGGAAATTTAAAAGGGAATTATTTAGTTCTATCTTCACGTGCATATGTATTATTTCATTCTTAACTATCTTATGATAAAACACAATTGTATTATGTCTTCTTTCAATAATTCTATTGTAGGTGACCTATAATGTCTTCCTGAATAATTATACAAAGTGACTTATACTGAAGGTCACCTTGTGAATGATTATTTACTATCTGTGGACTTATAATCTTTTTTCCTTGACTTTTGCGATATTGGTTCTAAATCAATCACAACGAGGTTAGAAAAATGCCGAATAAAATTTCATAAAAAATTTATTTTGGAAGAAAATACATTTTTTACAGAACTTATTTACATAAACTCTGTAGTTAATAACACATTAAAATTTATTTTAAATATTATTAAAATATCTAGAAATACTTTACTTGCATGATGGAAATTTAAAAGTTAATTATTAAGTTAATTATTTAGTTTTTTCTTCATGTGCAATGGATTAGAAGTTCATTCTTGACATTTTTACAATAAAAGAAAATTGTATAATGCCTTCTTTAAATAATTATACTGCAAGTGACCTAAAATGTCTTCCTGAATAATTGTACGAGGTGACTTATACTATAGATCACCTTGTGAATATTTATTTGCTATTTGTGGACTCATAATCATTTTTCGAATTTTGAGATAGTGGTTCTAAATATATCAAAGCCATTAGAAAATACTGAATTAAATTTCGTAAAATTTTTTTTTGGGGGGGAGAAAAATAATTTTTTTACAGAACTCATTTACATAGATGCTGTAGTAAATAACAAATTAAAATTTATTTAAATATTATTTAAAAATGTAGAAATGGTTCACTTGAATAATGTAAATTTAAAAGGGAATTATTTAGTTATTTCTTTATGGGTATATGTATATGGGTAAGGGTATATTTTCATTCTCAACAATCTTAAACGAAAATTGTAAAATGTCTTTTTTAAACAATTATAATGTAGGTGACCTATAAAGTCTTCCTCAATAAATATATAAAGTGACTATTCTGTAGGTCACCTTAAGAATGACCATTTATTATTTAAAGGCTTATAATATTTTTTCTTTGATTTTTGCGATATTGGTTGTAAATAAAACAAAAAAATATTGAATAAAATTTTATTTTTTAAATGTTTTAAAAGAATATTTAACACTGTAGTAAATAACAAATTAAAATTTATTTTAAATATTATTAAAGATCTATTAACACTTCAATTGAATGATGGAAATAAAAAAAATGATTTATTTAGTTCTTTCTTTATGTATATATTCATTAGAAATTCATTCTTGACATTCTTACGATAAACGATAATTGTATAATGTCTTATTTAAACAATTATACTGCAGGTGACCTATAATGTCTTCCTCAATAATTACATAAGTCTACTTATACTGTAGGGCAACTTGTGAATGATTATTTACTATTTATGTATTTCAATATCCTTTCTTTGATTTTTGGGATATTGGTTCTAAATATATTCAAACCTATTAGAAAAATACTGAGTAAAATTTCAGTTTTTAAATTTTTTTAATAGAAAATAAATACTTCCGTATGGATCCCATTTGCTCGTCCATTGTAGTAAATAACAATTAAAAATTATTTTTAAAAAACAAAAAGTATTAAAAAATATTTTTAAAAAGACAAAAAGCATTTTATTTGAATGATGAAAATATAAAAATGAATAATTTAGTTCTTTCTTTAAGTGTATATGCATTAATTCCCTTTTAATCTTACGATAAACCATGATTGTATAATGTCTCCCTTAAATAATTATACTGAAGGTGACCTATAATGTCTTTCTGAATACTTATACAACGTTACTTATACTGTAGGTCACCTTGTGAAGGATTATTCACTATTTACGGACTTATAATCTTTTTTTTTTTAAGTTTGTGATATTGGTTCGATATATATCAAAACCTGTTAGAAAAATACTGAATAAAATTTCAATTTTTAAATTAAAAAAATATTTTTTATGGAACAGGTTTACTCGTCCACTGTAGTAAATAACCAATTAAAATTGATTTTAAATACTTAAAACATTTTATTTGAATGTTCGAAATTTCTAAGCGAATTATTTAGTTCTTTCTCAATGTGATACTCGGAGTGAATAAGATAGATACTCCATGAGTCTTCAAAAAATCATGTTTCATAGAAATCAAGCATTTCAAGTGACATTTGTACAAATTGATTTATGAAATGTCCGATATTTGAGAAATATGGTGAAGACAGAAGTAATATTTTTTTGCAAAAACATAATGCAATTATTTTGATAACTTAGGATTGGCTTTTTCGAATCTTGTTTACAAATTTTTGCAGTTGGCATTTAATTGATAGAGATACTTTAACTTCACTTAACTATCACTTAAATTTATCTCAAAATTTCTAGAAAGATATTTTTTACACAAAATTTGGTTTATATCAACTTTTAAACAAAATCCATACTGAAGAATTTTGCTTGTCTGGCTCTCCAAGTACGAGTGAACAAAATAACTATAATAAACAAAGGGGCATATAGATAAAATTTTACAAAAAGTTTATTATAGAAAATGTCGATTCATATCAAATTTTGATTTCTGATTATTATTTTCACCAAGGGGTTGACTGTCTGTCTGTCTATACTTTTGCATACAAGTATACTTGGCAGCTCGGACACCCCCCCCTCCCGCAATAATTTGAATATAAGAAATTTGATATGTCATGTTGTTACTGCGAATACATGCAGCTTTCTTTTGTCAAATATCGGTATCAGTTGCTCAGAAAAGGACATTCAAAATACATATTCGATTACCTGGATTTTGTGTATTAATCGCATGCCAATGATTTGGCGCCAACAAAATCAACAAAAGTTCCTTAGCTATTAAAAAGAACTAGATAGATACAATTAAGGCATATCTCTAAATTAAGCTAATTAGTTTAATTTGGATGTATATAATTAAATTAAGAAATTCCATCTCATATAGATAATGAAATGAAAAAACTACATTAATTCAGAAATATCGCCAAAAATCGATATTTCTTAATTAGTTCATCAATGCCAAGCATTAATTCAGATGTGTTGGATTTTTTTACTATGCTCCCATACATGGGAACATGTAAAGTACGTAACTCTCATATATGGGACTTTGAAAATGAAAAAAATGAGCACTGTAATGTTCTCTGCTTTGCCCAAGGTCTATCCTTTTATGTGCAAAGGATAGGGGAGTTTTCTAGAATATACGCTAGAAAGCTTTGGGGTAATTACACTTGCTAATTTTGAATACATATGTGCAAAAAATAACGATAAATTTAATCGAAATTAATGATTACGATGGATCAAATTCATTGTAATTCTTAATTTATGGCTAGATTATTTCTTCACACTACAGGTTTATTTCTTTCAGACTGCAAGTGAAATTTAAAGGATGAAAGCAGGTTATTTTCAATATAATTTTGAATTATTGTTTATTTCTAGTTATTATTGAGGATTTTATGCCAAAATTTTTTATTATGGAAGAGAGAGATTATATTTTATTCATAATTTATATTAACTTAAGTATTAAATATCTCTTCAATATAATTTATTGTATTTCACTGCTACATATTGACAGTGTTTTTCAAAGATGATAATCGAATCATACAAATGCACCAAATAAAATGCATACTTTATTATAGTATTCTAAGTTTTTAGCCTGTGAATTATGCTAGAAATTCCATTAGTTAACTCAATGAATTTGTGAATCTAACTAAATATTTTAGTTTTCAGTTTTTTTTCTCATATAGATAATTAGTGTGTATTTTTTATAAGGCTACTAAGAACAAATTTCTTACAAAAATTGAGGAAACGTTTTTAAAAACCGTCAAATATATGGAACATACTTATTTCAATAAAATCTCCGGATTTCGCAAAATTTCTCTTAAGATTAAAAAGGGAATAAACAAATCCAAAACAAAAAATGTAATAAAGAAGTGAAATCTTTTATTGTATATTTCAAGTTATCATGTGAGAACATTATAATTTTTAAGTCATTGTTTATATTAAATTAATTTGAGTTATTAACCAATTTAAAACGATTTGAACAATCAATCGTCTATCCCCCCTCTCTCTCCACACACACACACACACACACACACACACACACACACACACACACACACACACACACACACACACACACACACACACACACACACACACACACACACACACCGATAATTTAATGATCATTAAAACATTCATTTTCAATTTTTCTAGATAGCAAACAAAGTCGACCGATTTTGAGATGAAATGACGGCTAGATGCGATTATTCTGCGTCAGCCTTTTAAAAACGCGTTATCAAAGAGACATACGTGATAATAAATTGATACTGGTAAAACCAGGCCAACCCTTTAAAAACGCATCTGCTGTCAAAGAAGCAGAAATAATTATAATGCAATTCTGGTAAAAGCAGGTAAAGATATTATTTTTCCCATGAATTTCAGAGACATCAAAACCTCCTAACCCAAACGACATCATGTTTTAAAAAATTCTGAAGCAAACGCAATAGTTTAGTTTAATTATATTAATTATATAACTTAAGTTATTTTGGGGAGCACCTGTTGTTGTTAGTTATGACACTTTTTCAAGCCCGCTGACAGGCCTGTCAGCGATTTAAACCGATTGAGTATCTATCGTTTTTCATTAGCACAAACTAGGACCAAGTGTACAACTTATCTACACACACGTCATAACCCTTTTTACCGGGCGGACATCATTAATACATTTTCATTCATGCATCGATAGACCGTAATTTCGATCTGAAACGGAGAACAGCAGTTTGTCTGCAGAACAGCAGTTTGTTTCGCAGTTTGTATTATTCTCGAAACGGAAGACTTGGTCACTACTACAGATTTAACGATCACAAGCCACCAAACACTCGTAGAGCCTTCGTCCGGCGAGGTTCGAACTCGCAACCTAAGGTATACGAGCCCAATGCTCTCCCAACCAGGCTATCCTAGCCCGGGAGGAAACCAGTGATTTTGAATGATGAACTCGTAATTTTGAATTCAAACTTCCACACCACACTAGCGGAAGAACGTTTGTCCAAGAAGAATTTAACGTGAATTTAACCAAAATTCATTACACAACAGTTTTTGGTGGAATTGGGTCTTCACCCTGAAACCCTATAGTTCCAAAACCGAGACCTTACCACCAGGTATCCTGGTAAATGAAATGAATCATCAAGTAAAATTTCAGACAGAAATGTTTATTAAAACATAATTTTCAAATTTCTAGTTGCATCAAATTTTGGCAATCGAATAACAATCCGATTTCTTACCAGTATCAAAGAAAAACAATTAGCAAAAAATTTACAAAAGCTCTGATTAAAGAAAAATTAGTTAATGACTGCGGCAAATAAAATCGACAAAAATGTCATTTTGAGCACTTGATCATATGAAATGAAATAAACAGGAAATGTGATATTTTTTTAAACAATAAATGCGAGACGAAGTTTTTGGATCGTTTGCAATACTAAAGAGACTCAATCAATGAAACGATTAAAATGAATAAAAATATAATTTAACTTGCACGAGCACGTGGTGCTTGTATGAGGGTTTTATGGGAAGACGGTTTTTGGCATGAACTAAAATGCGAGGGCAAGGAATTGAAATTATAAATTTCAACTTTCTCAAAAATAGGCCTTAGAAGACTCAAAAATATTCGTAAATGACTGTATTTTTGAAATAAAGACCTTTTTAATCTCTAATTTGTCACTTTTTGTTGAGATGATTCTTTTCAGCTTTTTTTAACTTTATGAAAGCTTTCTTCAAACTTGAATAAAAATCTTTTAAATTTCTTGATTAATGCATACGTTTACAAAATTTGCCACTTTTTGTGGAGATGTTTTCTTCAAACAGTAATAAAAACTTTTTTAAAAAGTATATTGGATTGTTTAATTAAGTAAAACGTTATCAATGATTGGCCGTTCAAGAAATTGTGTTCTGTCATGAAACATTAAAATACGCATAGCAGATTTCACTTTTTAGAATTATTTTTTATATCATCTAACGTTCTCAATAAGGTAAAATTACTTCATTAATAATTTGTAAGTAAACCTAGAACAAATTAAAATTTATTGTCATCTTATTTGTAAGGTGTTTAGCAAAATTTTGATTTCCAATTTCTTCACATAAAAATCACCTGATGTAAAATCTAATACATTCAAATTTCTGTTGATTCTAATCTTCTATATTCGACAAAATAAAGTATATTATTAAACTGATTGTAAACTCCTAAAAATGCAACTTTTATTTACATCTTTTGCATAAATCTCTTCAAGTGATATTGATATTCAATTTATCCAAATAAAAATGCAAAAGTCATTTTGAAATTTTGATACACAATCTAATTTCTCGATCTAAAAACATGGCTCTAAAAAATCTAATGGAATAAAATTGCCAAGAAAGTGGTTTTTAATAACAAATAAAACTATAATCACGAAATAACTTTAATGTATAACAAATGAAATTTCAGCATCTAAATTAAGGAAGTTGTAATAAAATTAAGGCCCAGACTAAGTAAAAAGTATGTAATTAAGATGTTTATTAGTGTTATATATTTATTTATGACAATTAGTATTGTAGTTGTCATTAAAGGTCATATCCCTCTTCTTAATATGGTAAAACAAAATAAATATGTATCCTAATTGCATAGGATCATGAAATAACATTTAAAACTGCAGATTTTTGTTGTTTTATTTAAGATTTTCTCTTAAGGAAATTGAGTTATGTTTGTGTATTTTAATGATAGATGATGAAATGACATGCATTATAATTGGTATATTTTCCCAAATCATTATTGCACACGCACGCCCAGAAGAGTATTTTCCATGGCGATTAGTATTATCAATTTGCAAAATTACATCCATTTACTTAATTACTGCTAAACGAATAGTCACGAAAAATTATTCTGAAAACAATAGCAATAATAAAAAAATTTAGTAATTGAGGTAATAATGCATTATTATGATTGGAGCTTTGCTAACAATTTTTAAAAAACGACAGAGTGATTCCATTAATTTCGGAAAAAAAATCGGAAAATTAATTGATTTTAAAATAATATATAATTTTATTAATAAAATTGAGTAATATAATTTATTCTTGGAAATTGATTTTATGAATATTACTGTTAATATATTGATTTAAATGTTTGAACAAATAGGTTCTGCTACTATTCTCAATTTTTTACTCTAAATAAGATTAATCTTATAGCTGCAATTAATCTAGAAACGAAATGAGAGGAAATTTTTTTTGTCATTTCTTTTTTTTCGTTCAGTTTGGAATTTTTTTAAAAAAATATTCCGAATAAATATTTCTGATATCAAATAAACGTATCTCAAACGATTTTTGAGATCAAATAAACGTACCTTAAATGATTTTTGAGATCAAATAAACGTATCTCAAACGATTTTTGAGATCAAATAAACATAGCTCAAATGATTTTTGAGATTAAATAAACGTTCCTTAAACAGTTTTTGAGATCAAATAAACGTATCTCAAACGAGTTTTGAGGTCAAATAAATGTACAACAAATTAATCATATTTCCTAAACGATTTTATTTTTCTTCAAAAACTTTGGTAATTGATATTAATTTAAAGTTTAAATTCACTGTTGGCTGTCTCAATGTTTAAAATCAAAATTAGGAATAAATGCATTCTGTTAATGCACATTTTAAAATAATGATATTTCATTTAAGAGAGCCATAAAAAGGTATATTTGCTTTTAGCAGTACTTATTATTAGTAATTTTATGATGAAAAAATATTTTAAATGTAACTAAATGTAGCATTTAAGACGTTTTACTAATCTATCTGCAACTTTGCAATCTCTTCAAAAATATGCTCTGGGGTAAAGTCACGAATACTTTGAACAGTATTCTCATACAATATTTATAAAATATAGATTTTATTTGTTTAAATCTAGCATTTTACTAAATAGACTTTGAGCATCTATTTTCAAACTGACTAAAATCAAAATTTGACAGGGATTTAAGTGTTGTAACCATATAATCATATACTACATTTCATATAATAAAATCATTATAGTTCTAAATTATCACCTTTAAATGTTTGTTACAGATGGACAGACGATGGAGCTTTGACAAAGTTGGCTCAATTTTTGATAAAAATGTTCATTTTCGATGAAAAACAAATGAATCAAATTTTATATATTCAGCTCCTTATATTCTACAGTGGTTGAGTTTACTTATATTTGAACTTATAGACATAGAGACTTCATCTGAATAGATTTTATTAAAAAAATGTACATATTTATTCAAAAGTCCATGCATCAAATTTCATCCCTCTAGCTCAAATCATTTTTGAGCTTTTGTGCTTACGGGCAGACAGATATAATGACTAAAACGGTCTGTATCTTAAAAATGTGATAACCTCGAATTCAAATTTTTGGACGATTACAATTCTTTCTTTATACTATGTATACAGGATAGTCCAATAAAAAACGAGTCTAAGAATTTTGCTGGAGTCCGTATTTGGTAAGATATATTCGGCGTCTTATGTAAGAAAAGACATGGCTTTCAAATGGAGCTTCTAATTTATCATTTGGTTTCTTAATTTTATTTAATTAAAATCTTCCGATATCGCTATTAATTTATCGTTAGGTTTCTTAATTTTATTTAATTAAAATCTTCAAATATCGCTTCTAATTTATTATTTGGTTTCTTCTTTTATTTAATTAAACTCTTCTGATATCGCTATTAATTTATCGTTTTGTTTCTAACTTTTAATTAATTAAAATAATCAGAAATCGCTATTAATTTATCGTTTGATCTCTTACTTTTATTTAATTATAATCTTCAGATATTGCTATTAATTTATCATTTGATTTCTTACTTTTTTAAATTAAAATCTTACATCACTATTAATTTATCATTTGATTTAATACTTTTAATTAATTAAAATCTTAAGATATCGCTACTAATTTATCGTTTGATTTCTTACTTTGAATCAGTAATGCCGGTTTTACCCTTGGCCAGTTATAAGCCGGTAAGTAGGTAGCGCATGCGTTGAAAGGCTGAAAAATGCTGCTCTGCCGATGACAAGTACTTATCTCGAAGGGACAATTACGTGCCGCTGTATAGAATTTTTTTCTTACTGCGCATGCCATTGTAGAATTTTGTGGTTTTTTTGGCGGGAAAAATTTATGACAGTCAAATTATTTCTGACATTTTTTGCTCTTTCTAACTCGAGGTTCTGCTTTTTTTTTTTCATTTTAATTGCCATTTCTTTTTTTATAGTTTTTTTTAAATTTAGGTATTTTGACATGTTCTATAAATTTTTGCCTTTTTACTTGTGTAAATATCATCATCTTAATACGCAATAAAAAAGAATTATTCAGAGATGCCAAAACAGCAATTTACAGCCAGGCATGGAATGTCCGAATCTGTCTCATTAAATTATGGCAAATATAAATCAATCCCTTTCTACGCATGCGCTACCAATTTCCCGGCTTATAACTAGCCGAGGGTAAACCTGGCATTAATCTCATACTCCGTCCTTATGAACTTAAAAACTTTCTCACTTATGGTAGCATACCCCCGCACCCCTCACCCCTAAACCGACCAATCAGAAAGAGTCCTGACACTCGCCACCTCACCCACCCATCAGACGAAGCTACGACTATTTAAGACGCTGCAGAAGACCACGGCAATCCATTTGAACGTCATATGCTCGACAACTTGCCATTACCGGGGTTAAGCCCCTGCCGGGGCTAGGTACCCCTGCAAAACATCCTGTTCCTGGCATTAATCTCATACTCCAAAAAATTAGAAGAATATTGTTAGGTGTTTTTGAATTTTTTATATTTTAATTATTGCACATTAATGTGCAGCTTATATTTGTTCTCTTTTGTTTTTTGCATACCTTTAACTTCACTTTAATCTTAACGGTTCCTCAAGGAATTAGTAAATATGTTGTAAATATTAGAGAATACTTTTAAAATCAAGCTGAAATAATATTTATCGTATTTTACCAAACATATAAAAGCTTCCTGAAATATTCTAATAATAGCAAATTTGTATTCAAATCAATTTTTACAACTTATTTGTTATTTTCAACTCACACAACATAAAGATATGACAAGATGCAGTATATTAATATAGAATAAAGACGAATACATACATAAATTTTTGAAATAAATTTAATTTTTAATTTCCATTTTAATTAAATCTCATTAGAATGAAAAAATCAAATTAAGCTGCTGTAGATTAATTAAATTGAAAAAATTAAATACCGTCGTTATATCACACTGGATTTTAGCAAACCTTTTTCAATTCCTACTATTAGTTCACACTCTCCCTATATATATATATATCTAGTTCAAATTTTCAATCGTTAATAAAATACTTTTTATTCATCCGCTCGAGTTCAAGTAAATTTTTTAAAATTTGTAGGGATGACACTTTACGTTAATACAGTTTTTTTCAAACATTTTTCATTAATTTTTTATTAATTAATTAAAAACTAACTTTCTCACCAAAAATCTTTATTTACCTTCGCCAAATAAGTAAAGAATTCTTTTTGTTTTTTCCCCAAGCTAATGAGGTTAGCCTTAATATGCTTTCGACCGATTATTTCAAACGATTCTGTTTAGCTTCTTTATGTTTGATGAATTTAAAATTAAACGTTGTTGATGAATCGATTTTTCCAATTCATTTTGAAGTACTTTGGAATTAAAATAATACATTTTAAAGAAAATCAGAAATTTCTAATCTTTATTGCGTTTCCCAACTGTTGTAGAATAATCACGCATTCAGCGTTGTCACTATTGACTTTGAAAACTCAATTAGCGTTGAACATTCAATTCTAGTATAATTTTAAAAATCATTTATTTATAGTAATTGTAATTAACATGCCGGGATAGTCTGGTTGCTATGGCGTTGGAATCACGTTCCTTGGGCTGCGAGTTCGAACACCATATATGGAAAGGAGAAAGAAAATTCGCTTTCTATTTTACCGCTTAATATTGCGATTCTGTCATATTTATATTAACTGTAATTATTTAATAGAGAATAACTAAAATAAAAATTTCCTTGTTAACCTAAGTAGGGATTGATTTTTTTAAAAAATGTTTTTTATATTACTTTTTTCACCGAAAAAAACCATCAAAGATATTTCCCAATTATTCATAACTTTAAAACCATTTGTTGATGATAAATAATATGTAATATCCACAAACAAACAAAAAATGAGGGAAGAAACACATATTATTTGAAATCTGTTCTTAATCAATTGACTCTTCATGAACTTGTGGTTTTCCCGTTGAAACGATAAGAGAAATTTCACATTTTACTATCTGCAATGGGCTTGTTGACTTGGAATATTGGAGAGTTTCTCAAATAATGTTCATTACATAAGCAAAATAACAACATATTTATTGACTTCTTTATGTGTCACCGGTTTATGAAAGCCGCTGCCATGTTATTGTTTCGTAACAGGTGCAAAATCATTCCTATACGCATTAAAAATAAAGAAGAATGCGTGTGTACGTCGGCTGTCTATAATGTCTACATTTGTTTAATACGATGTCTACAGCTTATCTTAATACGATTATAATTCATTTTTTTACTTCACTTTCAAAAATTATACTTGTTTTAACCCTTGGAGTCCTGATTTCCTAAATTATATTTGTTTTGTATTTAGGAACTTGCTTTTTCAAATTATACTTGTTTTAACCATTAGAATCCTGATTTTCCAAATTATATTTGTTTTAACTTTTATTTGTTTTTACTCTTATAATCCTTTCCAAATTATATTTGTTTTAACTTTTAGAATTCTGTGTTTATAAATTATATTTGTTTTGAAATTTAGAAGCCTGATTTTTCAAATTATATTTGTTTTAACTCATAGAAGCCTGGTTTTTTAAATTACACATATTTTTTAACCCTTAGAATCCTG
>JAOUZG010052944.1:206758-224284 GCA_026289955.1 Argiope argentata
TGTGTGTGTGTGTGTGTGTGTGTGTGTGTGTGTGTGTGTGTTACCGTTAAAGTATGTAGTGCAGTTATTTTATAGAACACATTCCATGAAATAACTGATCGTGTACGTTAAAATGCATAATATGTTATTAATTTGACACTTTAACTAGTTATTCTGTGGAATAACTAGGTATTCTAAAAATTAACGAATGACAGACAGTTAAAGTGTAAAATAAACAATTCATCTAAAATGAAATAACTAGGTATTCTATAAATAAACTAATGATAGGCAATTAAAGTGAAAAGAAGAAATTTATCTAATTTATGCAGCGTATAAATGGTATTTATGGAAACGCACCATAAAATCATTTGTTACAACAAGGATTACTAAAATGACACTTGGAATTACAAAGAACACTATTTATAAAACAAAAACATTTTTTGTTGACTCACTGGATTTTGCACGAACATTTTTTAAATCCCTGACCAGAACCTAAACTTTAAGCTGTAGCAACCGACCGGAGCGATATTTCTACATCCGGTACTTCTTCGACTTTAATTAGTTTTAGTTCGCAGTCTCTGAACTGGGATCGGGAAAATAATTGTTTAAAGCGGCCGTTTCTTACGCATAATTCGAAAAATCCTTCTTCGGTTATTTTTATGATGATAGCTAAAATAGATTTGGCATCACCTTTTCCTCTGCTAACTTCAGGGCACTGGGCTACGGACGGTAAACCCACAGAGGCTTCAGAATGAGATTTAGGGGTGAGATTCAGAATGAGTAGGTGTGGAAGGTAAATGTATTTGTCGTGCTAGATATATGATATAGATTATTTTACTCTTTAATTGGCCACAGATCGTTATTCTATAAAATAACTAGTTAAACCATGAAATACAAGAGAGTTTTATACTTTAACGGACACGATCAGTTATTTCATAGAATAACTGGGTATTCTATAAAATAACGGATTTCATACTTTAATAATAACACACACACACACACACACACACACACACACACACACACACACACTTTACGGCAAAAGTAATAAACTGGTGATTATATATAACTGAGGCTTATGCCTAATCACCACTAGTAATAATACATAATCTCTAAGTTTTATGCAATACGCATACATAATCTCTCGTTATTACGCATATTGGATTAATCACATTTACCGTAACAAATATATTATTATTATTATTATTTTCTATTTCTATGATATTTCTGTTAGAGACTGCCAACATTGCGTGCAGCGACTTATTTTAATAATAAACACAAAAGTTTTCTTTGCAAACTGACTGCTGCCTATTTGTCTGAGTTATTCGATGTTTGCCGAACAAACAAATATCGAATATTTGCTAATTGTCACGCTTCAAAATGCAGTCTTCGAATCAGAGAACTGTTTGGGGGAAATATTTTCTCTTCAGTATTTCAAGCCGCTAATCAGCTTGGAAAATCCGTATAAACAAAGGCGTACGTGCGAATTAAGTTTGCGCAGTTAGTGATATCATTGGCTAACGGTAACCTTAACGTGAACTCTATCTACTTCGGTGCGAACAGCACGTTCACGAGGGGGAGATACGGGGGTCAGTTCAGTTATCCGGGGTGGAATACCCACAAAAATTTGTTTATCGTGCGTTTTATTTACCGAATTATTTATCAAAAAACTTTCTGACGATCAAGTGATTCGGACATAGCGACCTATACTATAGAAGGTCATTTTTGTGCTGATAATGACTTTCTAAAAGTATAAAAGACAAAGTCAAAACTGATCATTCAGTTTGACCAGAGTTTAGTAATAATATTTAACACTTATGCAGCAAGCCTTGATTTGAAAAATCAAAGACTTGTTAATTCGTTCAGGTATGAAATTTCGACTACTCAATTTATATTGATTTTATATCTTGATATTTTCGTTCTCCATTATAGATTTTATTTTTAAACTTTAAATTTACGAAAATGTGATTTTGACATATATTTGTGCTCATTATTTTCTCGCTTTGAGTGTCCCCTTCTTTAGAAGTTATAAATATCCTTTTCGATAATTCTATTAATATTCCAATTAAGATTTGTTTTGATATATTGTGTTTTCATAGTTCTTTTCTTATTTTCCAATTATTGTTTTCTATGCACAATTTAAAGCTCGTTATTTTTACATTATTGTTTGTATTGAAATACAAATTAGTTTTGAAAAAGATATTTAAAATAATGCGCGGTTTTCCTTCAACAGTTTTCTTGCAATTCAAATTTTATTTGTTTTGTCTAATTGCTTTGTTTTTTAAATATAAATAAGGTAATTTATTATTTAATTCTAAGATTTTATTTTTATTTTTATAACACTGCATTATTGCAATTCAACTCCGATTAATTTTAAAAAAGCATTAACAGATTTCACAGACATTCCAATTTTTCATATCTTCCAATTTTAGCGCCAATTTTAATCTGATTAATTTTTAAAATTTAATTATATATATTTTTCAAACGTTTGTAATTTTAAAAAATAAATATACTGCATTTTGTAGTTTAACTATTATTTCCTTCATCTGAAATTTCCCTAGTCCATAAAATTTCATGGAATTTTAATTATGTAAAATATCATAAAATTATGTGGAAAAATTATTTTAAAAATATTTTTTTTTGCGTCTCTCTCTCTCTTTTTAAAAAAGAAATCGTATTTTATATTTAAAGCAGTATTGTACTTCAAAATTGAATTTAAAAAAATGAATAAGGTCTGAATTAAAATCATTTACTAATATAAATGCCAATAAAATTACAAATTAAATGTTTATTAAGAATCAATTAAATTAAACAAAATGGGATCTAAATTATGAAGATTAATTTTTATCTGACATGTTAATAAATGTAAACATTAAATATATTATCTATAGAGTATTTATTAAAATTAAGGATGAATTAAATTTTATTTATTTGCTTTTTACAAACAAATTTTATTTATTTTGTAGTTTAATTGTTATTTCCTTCATTTAATATTTTCTGGTTCTTATAATTTTATGAAATTTCCCATGCATAAAATGTTATAAAATTATGTGGAAAAATTATATTTTAAAATATTTTTATTCATTTACTCTCTTTTCTTTAAAAAAGTTACAGAGAAATTTATTAAAATTAAGGATGATTTAAAATTTATTTATTTGCTATTTTTTAAATAAGTATGCTGTATTTTGTAATCTAATTTTTATTTCCTTCATTGAAATTTCCCAGGCACTAAAATCTTATGAAATTTTTCTTGTGTGAAATTATATGGAAAAATATTTAAAAATATTTTTATTCACTTATCTCTTTAAAAAAAGAAAAGAAATCATGTTTTATATATAAAGCATCAAAATTAGATATTATTTACAAATGGATAGCGAATGAAGAAATGAAATGAAGTAATTTACTAATACTGATACGAATAAAATTGGAGAATAAATGCTTATTAAGTGTCAATTATTTAAACTGAATTTAATTAACTAAAATTTAACTTTAATTTAATGGAACAATTTGTTCAATTAAATTAAATAAAATAAAATCTGAATTGGGAAGATTAATTTTTATCTCGCTTGTAAATAAACATAAACGTTATAAAAATATTTTTATAGAAAAATTTATTAAAATTAAGAATGAATGAAATTTAATTTATTTGCTATTTTTTAAAAATGAATATACTGCAATTTATAGTTTAGTTATTATTTCCTTCATTTAATATTTCCAAGTTCTTATAATTTTATGAAATCTCCCATTTATAAAATATCATAAAACTATTTGGAAAAATTATATTTTAAAATATTTTTATTCACTTATCTCTTTTTTTAAAAAAAAATCGTGTTTTATAAATAAAGCTCTGTTGTACATCAAAATTAGATATTTTTTGAAAATGAATAAGGAATGAAGAAATGAAATGAAATCATTTACTAATATAAATGCCAATAAAATTACAATATAAATGTTTATTAAATGTCAATTAAATTAAACGAAATAAGATCTGAATTGTGAAGATTAATTCTTATCTCACATGTAAATAAACGTAAACTTTATTAAAAATATTATTTACATATTAACTTATTAAAATTAAGGATGTATTAAATTTTATTTATTTGCTATTTTTTAAAAATAAATTTACTGTATTTTGTAATTCTAATTAGTATTTCCTTCATTGAAATTTCCCAGTCCTTATAATCATATGTAATTTTTCTGATATAAAATTAAATGGAAAAATTATATTTAAAAATATTTTTATTCAATTATCTTTTTAAAAAAAGAAATCGTGTTTTACTCATAAAGCTCTGTTGTACATCAAAATTAGATATTATTTACAAATGGATATTGAATGCAGAAATGAAACGAAGTAATTTACTAATATTGATGCGAATAAAATTTCAGATAAATGTTTATCAAGTGTCAATTAATTAAACTAAATTTAATTAATTTAATTTAATTTTAATTTAATTGAACAATTTTTTCAATTAAATTAAACATAATAAGATCTGAATTGGGATGATTAGTTTTTATATAGCTTGTAAATAAACGTAAACGTTATAAAAATATTATTTAAAGAGAAATTTATTAAAATTAAGAATGAATTAAATTTAATTTAATTGCTATCTTTTCAAATAAATATACTGCATTTTGTACTTTAATTATTATTTCCATCATTTAATATTTTCTGGTTCTTTTAATTTTATGAAATTTCCCACACATAAAATATTATAAAATTATGCGGAAAAATTATATTTTAAAATATTTTTATTCACTTATCTCTTTTTTTAAATCATGTTTTAGCAATAAACCTCTGTTGTACATCAAAATTAAATATTTAAAAAAAATGAATAAGGAATGAAGGAAGGAAATAAAATCATTTATTAATATAAATGCCAATAAAATTACAAATTAAATGTTTATTAAGTGTCAATTAAATGAAACTAAATGAGATCTGAATTGCGAAGAATAGTTTTTTTTATCTCACATGTAAATAAACGTAAATGTTATAAAATATTATTTATAGAGAAATTTATTAAAATTAAGGATGAGAGAAATTTTATTTATTTGCTATTTTTTTAAAATAAATATACTTTATTTTGAAGTTTAATTATTATATCCTTCATTATCATTTCCCAGTCACTATAATCTTATGAAAGTATTCTAATGTAAAATTATATGAAAAATAAAATATATTTGGAAATATTTTTATTCACTTATCTCTTTAAAAAAAGAAGTCGTGTTTTATACATAAAGCTCTGTTGTGCATCAAAATTAGATATTTTTTACAAATGGATAATGAATGAAGAAATGAAATGAAGTAATTTACTAATATTGATGCGAATAAAATTACAGAAAAAATGTTTATTCAAAATGAATTAATTCAAACTAATTTAATTAATTTAATTTAACTTTAATTTAATGGAAACATTTGTTCAATTAAACAAAATAAGATCTGAATTGGGAAGATTAGATTTTATCTCGCTTGTAAATAAACGTAAACGTTATAAAAATATTATTTACCGAGAATTTTATTAAAATTAAGGATGAATTAAATTTAGTTATTCTTTCCTTCATTTTTCATAGCTTCCTTCATTTTCCATAAATAAAATGTTTTAAAAAATTTCTGGGAACCTCGCAAATGATAATATTAGATTTTTTTTTGTATATTACTAACTATACATGTATATAAAAAAATTAACTTACTTTTCCTAAATACCCACACACAATGTAACGTTTTCCTTCAATTTTGCAATCGTAAATTTGTATATCAGTCAGATATCACATTTGTGCATAAATCATAAATCTATATCGGCGAATCATTATCATTCAAAACCTTCTATATTCAATTTACGATAACTTCGACGCTGAATAATAAGATTTTAATCAAAAAATCCCCGTCTTCAGAATGAAAACAGGAAATAATGGTCATCATCAGGTGCTTTTCAAGGTCACAACTCGATCCCTTACAAAAGACCCTACAGAAATGATGTTTTACTCATCTATCCTTCGACTTTGACGTCACTGAGAAATACAAGGCGTCGATTTCTTTTTCTTTTTCTTGTTGATCCTCCAAAACTAGTTTTTCCCCTCGTGGTCGGCCTTCTTTTATAAATAAAAGGATCGTGCGGAAATCGTAGAACGGTATACCTTTCATCGTAAAGCTTAGGTTATGTTTTAAGTACGTTGGATTAAGATCGTCCTGGCTTTTACGAATAGTTTGCTAAGTTCGATTAGTACCATCTCGTCATTACCCAAATGATAAGACGGTTTTGAGAACAATAACAAATTTCGCCGGTTGTATTTGAGTTTCTTTTCTTGTGTTTGTTTTAGGTAAGTGTGCTTATGAGTTTTCTTTGATTTCACTAAGATTTCAAATGAATTCATTTCACAAAAAAATTTCAATATCAAATACAAACTGATAAAATGTATGAAAAATCTGTAATTGCATGATTTGTTTTTAAAAAATTCCTTTTTGAAACTTTGATTTTTTTTAAAGATTCTTAAAAGCTTTAAATATTTTAAGCTACCAAATTGTATTGCATATTAAAAAAATTTTCATTCAAAAAACAAAATATATTTTTGTTATAAGAATAATTAGTACCATATATTCATTTTAGTAAATGCAATGTTTTTATTGTTTTTATCGTATTCATTATTATATGTTTTTTTTAAAAATTTGCATTTGTATCTTTCAAATGTCATTTGGTATTTATACCGAGTATATTTGACAACATTTGCTAGAATTTTACATAAATTTATGAAATAAATTTTTAAAAAACTCTATTCACTTAAAAATTAAAATTTACTAAAAATGTACAATTAATATTGTAATGTTCACTGTTGTTGATATGAAACAACATATCAACAACAGTTTTATTTGTATAAAATAATTATACAAATAAAAGTCCAAAAAATTGATATAATGATAAGGTAATATACATCAATAGAAAAAGGATTTAGAAAAATTGTATAAATAAGTAATAATACAAAACATCCAAAATAGTATTCAGGCAAAATATCCCAAATAGTATAGAAAAATTATATAAATAAGTAATAATACAAAATATCCCAAATAGTATAGAAAAGTTATAAAAATAAGTTATAATACAAAATATCCCAAATAGTATTGAAATGTTTTACTTGTGTTAATATACCACACTGTCAAATAATATTTCAACATATTTTCAGAAAAATGCTGATTGATTTTATAATTTATTTAATATTTAATTATTTTAATCTATATTATGGGAAAAATATTCTAAAAATATCTCTTATAGATGCCATTAACTTATAAACAGTTGCAAAATAAGGAAATACAAAGGTAGATACGTAAATAAGCAACTGATATTTAAAAATCAAAAATTATTTATGTAATTGATTTCAATAAATTACAATGAATATTGCTTTATATTTATATGGAAGTACCATTTTTTATTAGTATACTTTCCGTAATCTATTTGAATATTGAATAGAAATTTTCCAACCACTTTTATGATCTCAAAATTTATTAAAATCCTTTAATTAGTTAAAAATGTGAATCATTGCAAAATGTAACATAATTATAGTTTATTACAACCACTTTTTAATTAGACTGAACTTGCAAAGATTTATTATTGTAATTTTCCGAAGTCACCGATTGTCGAGAATGTTTACAAACATTTTTGAATTATTTGAAATTTAATTCTCCTTTCTCAAATGTTTTCTGAAGGTCAAACGGTAAAATAATTACTCGTTATGAATACAAATAAAAAGATTTGCTATTCTTTTCCCCTGTCAGTTTCCTTGTTTCATTCAGAAACTTATTTTATTCTTTCCAAAGGACAGTGCACCGAACCGTTCCATTGAAAGATTTCACGAGTTCTTCCTCATATTCTTTATGATCTTGTTTTCAGTTTTAAATTCGAAGTAATATGAGAAAACCAGGTGCTTTGTTGTTGGAATTAGGAATGGGATTGTTAAATTTAAATCACAGGCTCATTTTGTGAAGTTTTAAATTTAAAATGTTTTAGTGATGAAAAGCAGATTTGCCTCTACATTTGAACTGTTTTTGGAAATCGGCCATTTGATCGGTTCCTGAAAATATAGAGAATTTAATAACATTTTAAAAATGCAGATGGAAGATTTTTTTGAATACTATTTTAAGAAATAGCTAGAATACAATAAAATCATCAGGATAAATACTGAAAAAAAAAATTCCATGTAGTGTAGTTGAAAAATGAAAAACACGAAAATAAAGAATAATGTAATTAACGTAGAAATTTTAAGATCTTTTTCAATAATAATGATTTTACAAATGATATATAGAAAAATAATCTTTAATATTTCTTTAAAAAAATTAAACTCGTTCTTTTAAAACAGAAATTTCTAAATTTAAGTATTAATTTAATGTTTTTCTGATTTAAATATTATTTCATTAAAATCTGTTAATTTTAATTTTGATCATATCCAGATAATATTAGACAACTAGTTTTTGAAAGATGTATGGATAAAACAAAATAAAAATATATAAATTTGGAAAAAAATTAAAATTAAAACAAATAATTAATTGCGCAAGAAATCACTCTTAGTTTAGTGATATCTACTATTTTAAAATAGAAACTTTAAATTCATATTATTGCTTTTAATTTGTGTTTCTAAATTTTGTGATTAATATATTTCAATTCACGCGTTATATTTATATGCGAAAATAACAAAGTGTCAAAAGAAAAATATTTTCAGCACAATACCAACAAAACCAATCAAGATCCGAATTTTGATGGATATTAAGTATGATCTTTTAAAGTTCTAAAGTATATAACATCACGCTGCTTCTTACTACATATTATTTTCAATTCAAATTGACGAGGGCTTTAATAAATACCGCACTAAATCTTATAAATAAAAAAAATTAGTTGCTTTTTTATTTTTTATATCATGAAAAGGATAAAATTAAAAAATACAATAAAAAATCCTTTTCCTTTTCCCTTCAACTCAATTTTTTTAAATTTAGACTTTTGTGTTTTGGCATTTACAGATTATCAGATTTTAGAGTGCGATCATATTATGTCAGAATATGGAATTCCTTAAGTTTTGAGTAGAAATAATTTATTAGAACTTATTAGCTTAACTGGATCTACACTTGCAAAAAGAAGTGCATGTTTATAATCAATGTTTCGAGTTTATTAATAAATTATGAAGCTAATCTAATTGGTTAAAAGAATTTCCAAAAATTATTTTGTTTAAAGTTTTTTTTTTACAATTTTGTAGAAACTTGATGAAGAATAAATAATAATAATAATATAAATTTCTTAATCAGCTCAAATAATAATTATTAAAAATGTTTACACTGGCCTACCAAAATTCGGAATCATTTATGATACTTTAAACGGAATATCTTTTTAAATTTTTAGTGAATAAATTGTTAAAAAATGGAGTAAATACTTTCCTGTGATGTTGATAAATTGTCATTATTTAATATCATTTTAAGTTGCTTTTGTGTACTGTACTATAAAATGCAATTAGAAAAGAGCGAAAATTAATGATATTATTTTAATAAGTAAAATAAGATCAAAACAAGTATAGCATTCACCAACAGTGCTCAATGAATTTAATGGAAGCCATAATTTTATCAGAAATTTATTCTATCGCGTTCGAAGAATACTAAATTCCGTAATCATACAATAAAATCAACCTCGAATTTTTAGAAATTTTCAT
Source organism: Argiope argentata (assembly GCA_026289955.1). Lineage (NCBI taxonomy): Eukaryota > Metazoa > Arthropoda > Arachnida > Araneae > Araneidae > Argiope > Argiope argentata. The sequence goes on from JAOUZG010052944.1 coordinate 216,416, forward strand.
ATTTTCCGAGAAGAAAAATGTTTTTTTTTTTTAAATTTTGAGCGTGATTCAGATTTGAAAGAACTAGAAATAAAATTTAATATTATTTTTAAATCAAAACTTTTGATCGGTAATGAAAACTGTGTAGAAATAGCTTGAAATTATAATTAATTTGAAGAATATAATCAAACAAGTTGTTTTAATGAATTTAATGAAATTATAGGTTTAATCAGATTTTGAATTAAGGAAAGACTTCTCATTTGTTTATTTGTGTCACTGTGAATAGTGTAAATTAAAGCAATAAGAGGCATATAGGATTTGATATATTACTTTTACAACAAATGGTGAACAATTATCAGATTTTAAGTAAAATTTATCAAACAGAAAAATAAAATACAAAGAGACATTAGATTTCCTCTTGTTTTCTCTTTTAATAAAGTTGATTTCAAAATATGCCAAATTATTTCTTTCTCGAAGTGATTAAAATGTCAAACAGGGTCTCTCCCAAAGAATAAACTTGAATACTTCGTTTCCTTTTCGATTCAATGGAGCTAATTTCAAAATAGGCCAAATTGATCATCGCTCAAATTTATCAAATTGACAAATATTTCCTTCCATCAAAAGATAATATGAATACTCCTTTTCATTTTCCATTCAATGGAGCTAATTTCAAAATGCGCCAAATTGATCATCTCTCAAATTTATCAAATTGACAAATATTTCCTTTCATCAAAAGATAACATGAATACTCCTTTTCCTTCTCCATCCAATGGAGCTAATTTCAAAATTAACCAAATTGATAATCTCGTAAATGGATCAATTTTTCAAATATTCCCATTCATAGAAAATGACATGAATACTCCGTTTCCTTCTTCATCCAATGGAGCTAATTTCAAAATGCGCCAAATTGATTCTCTTGAATGGACCAAATTGACAAATATTCAATTTCAATGAAAAAAACATGAAAACTCCGTTTCCTTCTCCATCCAATGGAGCTAATTTCAAAATGAGCCAAATTGATCATCTCCCAAATTTATCAAATTGACAAATATTTCCTTTCTTCAAAAGATAACATGAATACTCCGTTTCTTTTTGCATTCAATGGAGCTAATTTCGAAATGCGCCAAATAGTGGCATGCGATTAGGCAAAAACAAAACACACCAGCCGGTTGGTACACTGAAAAGAGCCAACTGTTGTCGAAACACGTGTATAAATGGTCACGTGCGTCTAATCCTACACACTTCCTGTTCTTCCTTGAGCCCGCTAAGAAAAAATTTTCGTGTCACGAGAACACTTTTGTTTCTCGGACGAGGCGATGTTTTGAGCTTTTTCTTTTTCAAAACAGGTAAACCATCTGCGGCATGTTTTCATTTCGCCAAACAGACATGTTGTCTGCGAAACTTATCATTCAAAGGGGGTGGGGTGGGGAACGAAAGCTTCTAGAAAGAGGCAAGGGTGAAAGAAGAATAAATTGCAATATAATCTGATTTCGAAATTAATCGTTGCAGGAAGTAATTCCGTTAATTCTTCCGTTTCACAATTTGAAATGGAAAAAAAATGAGAAAGTTGAAACTGAAAACTCGTGAGCCAATTAAACTTATTGACGATTTCAAAACGTATGTTATTGTTTAACGAAAAAAAAAATTTTTTTTTTTCGATTTCCTTTTAAAAATCAATATTTCTTGAAAAATGTAGAATTTTAAGCGTAAAGTGTATTTTGATTTTCTATGTCTATTAACATCATTTTTTAAAAAAATTAGATTTCTAAAAATCATATGTTAATAGAACATATTATTTATTTAAGTTACATATTAATAGGGAAGATAATTTTACCGAACTTATAAAGAAATTTTTATAAATTTTGTTTAGATCAATAATTGCAAAGAAGAATATTAAAAGTACAGAAAAATTGGAAATGTATAAAATTTTCAATTTTTATAATTCAATTCTTGCACATTAATTACTCAGATAATACAGAATTTTGTGCAACATTTTTCAATATTAAATTACATACATTATTCAATATTATACAATATTTTGATTATTATTTAATATCCCTTAAAATTGCGTAATTTATGTGTACAACTGGAATATGGCATTGCAACTTTTATGTCGCATTTCAACGAGATTCTTTATGATTTTATGCCTCATTTAGTTTTAAATATTCAAATATGAATCTTTTTAACAAAATTTCATTACTCTTTCTGTCATTAAAATGTTCATTTAGTAGGATAGATAGATTTTCAATGATTTTATTCGCTTTCTTTTTGCAATAATGCATTGTTTATCTGGAACATGATTACAGCAAATCCGATATTTATTCTTTTAGAATTATAAATGTTTTAGTATTTTTTGAGAAAATTTTAAAAGAATTTTTTTTGGATATTTTTAAAACAAAATTCGCGATTCATAAAATTAGTAAATGAAAGAAGAGCACCGGAAGAATAATATTAAATTGAAGAATAAACCCAGTATTCTTCATAACAGTTATATGATTCACAGAGAATATTATCTTTTTTTTTTCGAATAATAACAAATTACTCTCCAAATATTTGCACTCATTGACTAAATTTAAATAAAAAAGTAATTGCTTTCTAATGAATTTAAACAGGTTTATCGATATATTTTTAAAATCACAGTATTTAATATATTTAATAAATATAGATAAATAATCATTCTTGATGAAATTCTATTAATTAAGATATAAACCCAACGTTCTCAATATAACTATACGATTCACTGAAAAAAAAATATATTTTTACCTATGATGTGAATGCATCAGGATTGAGCCCTATAAAAATAAACTAAGTTTTCTCCTAAACATCAGTACTCGTTAACGATATTCGAATACAAAAGTAATTATTTCGTATAAGGTTGAGCATTGTATGTGGTTTATAGTATAAAATGAAGTCTCCTGAAGTCCTCCATAGTATAAAATGTAGTCTCATTAAAGCGTCTGTATGTTTGAACCTCAAAAACTCTGGGAATATTTAACGTGAATTGAATATATTTATATCATTTTGTAGACCATTTATTGGGGAAGGTTTTAGTATATTAAAATCATATCAAAATAAAAAAAAAGAGTTTTATAATTGCGATTTTAACTTATCCTCAATTACCTCAAACTGCTCATGTGCAAACAGCAAAAACTGTGGAATGCTTATGCGATAAATTTTTTTTGTTTAAGTCTAATTTTAAACAGCGATTCAAATCTCATTATGCCCAAAAGAAGGAAATCCAATTTCGACAAAAACCGATTAAATGCTAAAAGGCTTCGTTTGTTTCGCGATAATGAAAATGAAGCGGAAAGAAACGTTCGGCTACCGAATATCAGAGAAATAATGTCCACACTTAGGAAAGGAGAGTCTTTTGATGAGCGAAAAAGTTTTGTGAGTCTTTCGTCGTGACAGAATGAATCGCTTGGGTATCGAAATCATCGCCTGTGTTTTGTCTAAGGACGTATCTAAACGTGTGCTGTAAAAAACTGTATTGTATCAATTTTTGATTATTTCTAAATATATTTTTTGTTTGTACGAGGTTTCCTAACATGTCCATGTCATATCGGGTGGAGGTTAGACTTAAGTGTAAAGCTAACTTTTCTTCTTGGATGCTATGACACTGGCAACGCCATAAGGGTACTGCTAGTTCTTTATAATTATAACAATTTCAAGATCAAATAAATAAGAACGAATATTCTTTCTTGATGAAATTCTATTCATTAATAAGAATTTTGTAATATTATTTGAAGAGTAATAGAAATGTTTCATCTAACTCAACGATAATTCCAACAGGCTTGCGCAAATATGTCTACCAGTGTAATTCCTTCTATTCTATTTCAAGGTGAGCTTTTCCGATAATTAAATGCAAACAGTCTCGCATTAAATACAATGCTTTGAGATCGCAGCAAATAAATTTTGTGTAATGCGAGTTTATTTTTGTTATTTTTAGAATATTGTTTTGAAAATTAAAGACTATCGGCACTTTACAGTATTCATTTGATGGAAATCTGACATTACTCAAATTAAATACTATTTGAGAAACGTTATGTAATTACCTTTCTCTTTTGTCTTATTTTTTAGAAATTGAGAATGAGTGTATTGTTTTTATTCCAGGAAAAAAGTCGGCAAAAAACTAAAAAAACCCCGAATTTTTGAATTTTTTTAAATTAGACTTTTAGGGATTTGCCAATTAGACTTTTTAGGAAAATTATTGAAAATATTTTTCTTATTTATCTTTCCTAATAAAAATTTCGTATCAGAAGACATTTTTTTGGTAGATGATATTAATTCGAATTGAAATAAAACTATCTTTTTAATTAAACATATCTTTTAATTAAAACTAATACACCATTTATATAATTTTAAATATCAAAATGTATCATCATGAAATATAAGTCGATATTTCGTAATGATCATCAAATTATATTTCATCATCATTTTCATATTTATCTAGACAGCCCAGGGTTGGCCAGTACCTTCCTCTGAATTCTGACCTATGCTTTCTATTTTTGACTCTTTTGCGCCAATTTCTTTCCTAGACAATTCAAGAAGTCTATCTCAACTGATTCCATTTTGGGTCTATCCCTTTTCCAACTTGTTAAAGGCTTATGTTTTTTTTAATTATGGGAACATCATCCATTATAAATATATGGACCACCCAGTTCATCACATTTCTTTTTATGAGCTTTATAATATAAGTCTGTCTATAGATTTTATATAGATCAAAGTTATATCTTCTTCTCCAAACGTTGTTAATTTCTATCCCACAAAAAGAATGGTCGCAGATTTTTTTTTCGAAAATAGCTATTTCATATTCTCCAGCTTTAGTCTGGATCCAGGTCTTTGAACCATACGTAAGTATTGGTCTAATTAAGGATTTATATAGTTAACATTTTGTATTTCTTGATAGCAGAGAATATTTAAAAAAAATTTTAGTCCGTAAAAGGATTTATTTGTATTGATTAGATGACCTGGAATCTCCTTGACATCTTCCTATTGTCATCAGTAATTACAGAACCAAGTAAAGTAAAACTTTGGACAACCTGAAATTTGTGAGAACCAATTTCTAAATGGGATTCATGGGAAGTTTTATTATTTGATACAAACATATATTTGGTGTTTTCGCTGTTTATGATTAGCCCCCCCCCCCGCTTTTAATAGCCTCCTCTGAAGAAAGAAAAGTATCTTTTAATGCGGAAACAGTGTTCATGAGCTATATCCTTTCAATGTTTTCCCCAGAAATTAAAAAAAAAGATACAATTAATTTTTATTTAAATTAGGCAAATTAGGTTTTGTAAGGTGGGAATTTACAAAACTAAAAATTTTGTAATATATCACTCACCTAGATTAATTGATGCGTGAGGTAATTTTAAAAGTGAATTGATATGGGCTTTTATCACTTACCTTTTAGAAATTAAAAATGTGTGTATTTTCTTTTTCCTAGGAAAATAATTTTCATAAACTGAAAAGAAACAAAAATTTTAAAAAGCGCTAATTTTTGGAAAAAAAAATTATAAATTAAACGTTTTGCAGAAAAATTTGATAATATTTTTTTCTTAGTTCATTTTTTTGAAACTTTTCAGAAAAAAAAATCTTTTTGGCAAATGATATTAATTCTAATAATACATCATTCTAATTAATTAAATTAAAATCGATTTTTTAAATCAAATAAATTAGAATTTTAAATTACAAAATGTGAGAAATATAATCCTGTTAGTAGATGCTTACGCTTCAGTTCGCGTCTACCCCATGATCTGGGCGTCTCGTGTTCGAGTCCGAATTTTAGGCATGGTTGTTCTTCTGTGTCTTATCTGCAAGGTGTCTGACTGTGTCCCCCTGTAAAAAGGGGCTGTGCAAGCGAATGTGATGAGTGAGTAGCAAAAGTCGAGCTCTTGGCTCTAGTTGGCGCTACTTCAAATAAGAGGCTTAAAATCGCCATCGACTTAAAGTCGCTTATGCATTAACAAAGCTCGCCCATGGCAATTGCAATTATAGATAACAGGTCTTTACAAAAGATGTTGTATCAATTCATTTATCAAAAATTAACATGTGACAAGATTAATTTTCGCGTAAGTAGAAGTATATGCTAGCAATCAATAACATATAAAACTCAGGATTTCAAATGTTATGCCCCTCCACAATCTAATTTATATTTGAAGTAATTTTGGTAAAGTAAATTTATAATTGCTCTATTTCTAACCACAAACGGAAAGTTGTCGCAATCTCAATTTAATAAGGGTAATATATCGAAACGAATCATCTCACGGCTGAAAATACACGCGGGAAGGTGCATGTGCACGTGCCTACATAATTGCATATAGTGTGATTGTAAGTAATAAAGGATATACTTTCCTTTGATGTTGATGAAAATAAGATTATTCCATAGTTGAAGGTAAAAAATAAGTAATATAGCTCAAGTTATAACAGGTAGTTTTCAGTTTGAAGGTTATTTGAGTTCAAGACAAAAACCGCACTGCTGCCCCTGAACTTTTGAAGGTATCTGAGGCGATTAATTTAACGATATTAATATCGCGATATGATATATAACTTGTTGATTTAGTTTCCCAGACATAAATTGCTCAAGTATTTTAGAGGACATTAGTTTACCTAATTCTGAGCATCCTTTTACAACATTAAAAACCTTAACCTGAATATTATTACAATCACGTTTAAACTAACAGAAATAGTTAAAGAAAATTATCTCTGTAGGAAGTATCATTAACTATTGAAATTTTTTATACAGAAAGATGAAAACTTTATAAAAAAAATAAAATGTAATTGACTTGATTGCTTCTGACTGTTTGAAAAATGTATGTCATTAACAAAATTAATTGTAGTCTAGGGCAAGCAAATATTGCTAATGGTTTCCACATGTACTAAATAAAATAATTAATTTGTGTTTCTAATCGGAAAATTATAACGATTAATATCATTTTATCGTATTTAAATTACATTCTTTCATTTAAATAAATGAGAACTTTATTATAATTCCATTTTCTATATGTATGTCAAGGAAAAATTATTGATAAGTCTTAAAAAAGACTTATCGAATTCTCATTTTGTATTTGGCCTTGTGTATTAAATAAGTATACTTTTTTGCAATTATATAAGATTTTGCTGGCTGATGAAGAATAGTGAAATTTTTATTCATTGAATAATTATTAAATTTGGAACAACATACATTACATTAAAAAATCGTTCTTCATAAATATTAAAAAAAAAAACTTTTTCACTTATACCTAGTGATCTTATTTTATAATTTTTACCTTCTTATATTCAGGTTATATACATAAATATTGAAGATTCAGACCTTCTTTATTTTTATATAAAATGTTAGTTTTTGTTCTATGTATTTAATCATAAAACTCGGTTTACTTTCTGGAATTCACATTTTTTGGGATTTTCCAAAGTTCTTCATTTGCATTAACTCACATATGTGTTTGAAATTTTTAAAGAATTTTCGATATGAATAGCTTTCAATCAAAAAAAGAATTAAGAAATTTTTTTTTGTAGATTAATTACTGATTGCTTCATTTTATTATTGATTAACTTCTTAATTTCCTATTTTCACACCACTCTGAAAATTACAATTTTTCTTATATCTTTAAACTTTTTAAATTATGAATAACTTTATAAATGAATATTTTAATTGTTCGAAATAAAATTCTTTATTTTATGCATATTCTTCGTTTTATTCTTTTAAAATTAATATCCCACCTATTAATCATATCTTGTCTTTAGTATTAATAAAATTTTTATTTGCTATACATAAATTAACTTATACTCTCTCTCTCTCTCTCTCTCTCTCTCTCTCTCTCTCTCTATATATATATATATATATATGTATGTATATACGCACACACACACACACACATATATATATATATATAT
>JAOUZG010052944.1:237825-248684 GCA_026289955.1 Argiope argentata
ACACACACACACACACACACACACACACACACACACACACACACACATGCATACAAATCACTATGAACTTACAATACCACATACATAAATTGATTTCTAAAAAGTTTGTGTAAACATATATTTATGTATAAAATTTGTTTATGTAACTGTAGAATTGGAACTTTTGCTTAATCTCAATTGAATTATTTATCAGCCACAATAATAACTTAAACGAAATAAAAACAAGATTGGAAATGATGGAATAAAAATCAGTAACAGTATTCTTCCCTTCGTTCATTTGTATGCTTAGAAATCAAATGCGACTGTGACTACCGGAATGTTCTGGCTGAACTAAAAAGGGGGCACATTAAGTGCCTTTGTAATCCACTCCATTTGTAAAAAGTCGCCTAACCATTCAGTTTCACTGAATCCCATTCTGGGTTGCGTCGGACTCTCTAAGGGAGGTTTAACATTCGATCCCCTTATTATAAAAGATTTCTTGGTGTTCAACAACCTACTGGAGCTGATCTGCAACATCTCAGATCTTTTGAAAATAAGTAACAGCAATACAACAATTGGCATATACGATCAAGGACAACAGGTACCATAGACAAGCACTCAGCAGCTAAAACATTCTTTGCTGAACTCTACTGGAGCTTGAGATGTTCCCAGAATCGGGCTATTGTGGTGGCGACCATACATTCCTATTACAATAAATAATTGTTTTAAATAAATGTATACTATAGATGACAATTTCATTAAAATATCTTCACTAGCGTAGAAGTTAAATCCGTTTAAAGGCTCACGGACAATCCCGAATAATGGAACTGCCGAGACAGATGATTAATCAGGAATGTAATAAATTCAACGAAGATTCTTTTCAAAAATGCGTCAATTAAAATTTAAAATTTTTCTTTATAAAATATATATTGAGGTTCAATTGAATTGAAAAAAAAACATCACGTTGAATTGAATTGAAAATAAACATGATGTTGAATTGAATTGAAAATAAATATCTTGTTGAATTGAATTGAAAATAGGCATCCTGTTGAATTGAATTGAAAATAAACATCTTGTTGAATTGAATTTAAAACAAACATCATGTTGAATTGAATTGAAAACAAACATCTTGTTGAATTGAATTGAAAATAAACATCATGTTGAATTGAATTGAAAACAAACATCACGTTGAATTGAATTGAAAATAAACATCTCGTTGAATTGAATTGAAAATAAACATCATGATATCATTACGTTGAATTGAAAAAAAAACATCATGCTGAATGGAATTGAAAATAAACATCACGTTGAATTGAATTGAAAGTAAATATCTTGTGAATTGAATTGAAAGTAGACATCATGTTAAATTGAATTGAAAATAACATCATGACATCATTGCGTTGATTTGAAAATAAACATCATGTTTCAATTGATACGAAATAACCTCCATTTGTGACTACAAGAAATAGATTGCGGCCTGAGTTTCGGATGTGAAGTTATTCACATCCGTATTCTCTACTTCTCTTCCAAATTCACGTCATGAATTTAGGATCACCCGGTATTTTATTTTCTCTCCCACAGGGGAAGGGGTCACTTCAGAAATGAGTATGAGAAGCATCCGAAAAAGTGGTTAATTCTCGCCACCCTGGTGGGAGTCAGGTACCTTCTATTGATGAAGGGTTGTATTTCCCACGGGAAGGATTGTGCCGTGACCTGTGATGGCCCTTAGTATTTAACCATAGTTCCCACCCATGTTGTTGTCGCAGGGGTTCAGTTATTTAGAATTTTTCTTGAACTTTCAGGTGGGTCGGAGGAATCGGTTAAGGTTAAGGTGTATTTTACTTTCTGTTAATTTATGAAACTGTATAAGTCCAGGGTTCAACGGTATAGTTTTTATTTTCGTTATCTCTTCTATTTCCTTTCGAAAATAGAAAAGATAGTAAAGTTCCTTGCACCGAAAGATAACTCTCAGTCAAGGCAAAACGAGTTCATTCAGATAACCTAATTTTCGTGATAATAAGGAGTTCATGATTGAAACATTATTTTTTTCTTTCAAATAGCATGAAATATACCAAAAAACATTGTAATCATTTATTATCAATATTGTTAATTTTGTTGCCGATGAATCTCAATGTCACATTTTTTTCAGATCCTGAAATATACTTATCATTTTTTCGAACACAAAGTATACGAAATGTGAGTATTGCTATCTTTAAAAATTTCTATTCAAGATTTTGACTGGTCTCCACACTTCATTTTTCCTTAAATACAACGTGAATTTGGGTTTTTAAAGACAAATATGCCTTGTGGGAGGGAAATACAAGTTTTTTGCTTCAAGACGAACAAGCTAAACTATACACGCATTGATTTAAAGACATTAGACTTGGTATATAGACTATACATCAAAATTTGATATCTGTTCAAATTATGAATAAAATCTATTTAGAAAAAATTTGTCCCTCTAACTACAATACAAGCGAGAACGATACATACAAGATGCAAAGATCTAGATAGACAAAATTTGGTATTCAGGATAAGCATATAAAATGTAGATTCGTATAAAATTGCAGAGGGGTCGCCCAATCGCGGTTTGATCTTAAGTATGTGAAATGCGGTGATTCAAAAATCTTAGTTTTGTTTTCATGAATCATAAATACAATAAACACAACGGAGATTCTTTTCGAAAAATGGCAATAATTTTTTAAAATTTTCTTTATAAGATATATATTTTAACTCATTTCTCTAAATGTAGAATACATCATCTTAATATATGAGCGGAAGTATTTTCCTTGAAGGTTTCTTGTATATTGTCTTAAAAATTTATTTATGTACCAGTTTTTACCTGCGACTTCGTACACGTGGAAATTTTGATGTATATGAAGAAGAACTGGCGGTCTGATCACTATGTAAAAGGTCATAAAACCGTATCATTATACCGCATCATGCTGTTGAAAATAAATTTTCTCCAAAAAAAAAATAGTTTGTCGCCAAATTTTAGCTAAATGGCCGAATGTAGTGAGAACGGCAGCAATAGCATTTCCAAATCGTAAGGTTTCGATGAACGCTGCAGCAAATTAACGAAAACATAGAAGGAAAAAAATCAATAAATGCAGAAAAATGAAATGCACTCAAAAAATGTAATCGAAAATAATAAAAGTAGATCAAAGGAATACGTACAGAAGGAAAAAAATAAAGGAAATGAACAAGAAGGATCAAATTGCATTAACACAAAAAAAATGACGGCAATGTAAACCAAAATAAAACGTTGCCGAAAAATTACCAATCCTGTATTGTACCAAATGGTTGTACATCGAAGCTTAGCTTACACAACTAACCCAAAAACAATTTATTTCTAATTTGTACCCACAATAAAACAAATAATTCAAAATTGTTTTGCTGATTATTCGGACCGAAACAAAATCACGGCGCATGAAAATTCAACGACGATTGCTGCAACGCAAATGCATGGATTTTCTACTCCAGTTGGGGTAATATGGATTAGATATTTTTAATTTTCTTTATTGTATTTTATTTGGGTACTTCTCCTTTAGTCGGGTGCAAGCGAAAAATCGTCAAATAATGTAGAATTCCACCAACTTTCTTTCCTGATTTTTCGTTTACATTCGGCTAATGGAAATGAGCCTTTATTTTAATTCAAAAGGGCTTCAGAATGAATCCTAAAGATCGATTAATTAACGATTTTGAATTTTATCAATTTTAAGGCATCAAAACGCTAAGAAAATAAACAGAATCATTTGAAATAATCAGTCGAAAGTATGTTAAGCCTTACTAGTTTGGGCGTGGGGAAAATGAAGATTTTTGGCAAGAAAGTTAGATTTTAATGATTAAAAAATTAACAACTGAATTAAGCGGAGTAAATAATAGCCTAGTTCTATTCTAGACTATAATCTATCTCTGTGCTAAATTTTTTCCAATTTCGTTCAGCTGTTCTGGCGTGATTGACAGACATCATCCATCCATCCATCAAAATCTCATTTATAATGGTAGTATAGATTATTAAAAGCATGTTAATTTGTAATTTTTGGCGATTTATTTTATGGATATGATTGATATACAAGTAAAAGATCACTGAATGGATATTTTGGTTCTGAAACGTGGAGATTCATTATAATATTGAGATCAAAGTTTTTGATGATGCAGTATTTTTCCTGTGATGTCTATTTTATAAAATAAAAGAATTCAATTTAATTTATAGGGAAAGAAGAATTTTTTAAAAAATATGCTTGGAAATAATTTAAAAAATTTAGTAAAATTAGTAAAATAATTTTTTTATTGAACTTTTATAAATCTCCGTGTACGACTAAGTAAGGGGCTTACGGAAGCAGACAACACATTTTAAAAAGATATCATATACAGAATTGCTACTCCCGCATCACATTCGCTTGCACTGTTCCTCTTTACAGGGGGGGGGCACATCGAAAAGTATCACTGATAGAACAAATAAAGAACAACCATGGCCGAACTGTGAATCGAACTCAGGACACCAAGATCAAGGGGAAGATGCACCAACTCTTTGTCGGGACGTCAGGAATAAAAAAAACTTTTCCAAGAATAAAATTAGTATAATTGAAAAATATTTATAAAAAATAAATATTAAATAAATTTGAAAAGAACCGAAAAGAAAGTCATAATGAATCTAGCCTAAAGACTTTCTAAAACCTCACCCTCAGGCAAGAATTCAAACCAAAGATTTTTCTAAGACGGACCTCATCCTTGAGAAAGTCTTCAGGTCAGATCCATCACGCATTTAAATTTGGTTCTTTTTGATTTAAAAATATTTATTCCTAATTTGCTTAAGTTCATTTATTTTTTAGTTGTAGCAGGATTAGAGCTCTCTAAATAAAATTGATCTTTTATTAGTTGGGCCTGGATAGACTGGTTGGTAAGTACGTTGGATTTGCATCAGTTGAGCTGCGAGTTTGAACCCTTCAGCCGAAGACTCTCCGTGTGTGTAGTGGCTGGAGCACGTTAAATCGGTCAAAGTCGCAAAGTCCCCCATGTGGAGAGTAATAAAACTGGGGGTAATAGGTCAGCGGTGATTGTTCTCCTTTCCAGATCTAAATTACGATCTGTAGAGGAATGAATGGATGGCAGGCATGAATGAAGTCCAAACACGTAAAAAGGGTTTGTGACGTGGGTGAGTTAGAAGTCAGATTTCTGCCCTCGGGTGCTCAGTAGTTTAAATACCCTCAGAAGCTACTGCACTTCACCTTCCCTTGTAAAGCGGAACACGAGAACAACAACATTAGTTTGGTACAAGAAATAATTATTTTTAGTAAAATTTCATAATGATCGTTTTTTTATTTATAGTCTCTTATAATTAACCCCCCTAATTTTCTTGAGCTTAAATTGCCGTAATAGGGATTTTTATACTATGTCACCCTAAGCTTTTAAAGAAAAAGTACGAAATTTCCATTAATTTTTAATTAATTAAAATTGTTTTGTTAGATTTTGAAAAGTTTAATATTAATCAAATATACCTCACATTTTACCCAATTTTGCACTTAATTATGCAAATTATCTCACAATGTATGGTGCAACTGGGAAATAATGTTCTACAAATATATATTATCATGTTAAATAAACAAGACTTTAGGTTTTATTTGAAGTGTTTTGTTTATTCTTACAAGGAGTATAAGTGACACAGTGTGCCATTTTCGCAAGATGTAGACAATCTTGGAATCTCTTCAAGGACAAAGCATTGTCACTGCAAATATTCTTCAGTAAATATTGTTTGGAGTTTTGCTCGTCGGCTTTCTTTGCACAAAATTTAGTATGGAATTTGCCCAGCTATTGCTCATTTTTCTTCGTATCTTGCATTATCTATTATTTAAAATTCACTTTTAAGAATAGACAATGATGATAAAAATAGTAGTTACAAAAGTTATTGATTGCAACATTTTATTATGTATATATGTCACCTACACGACTGGACCCTTTTCAATCAACTTTTGGAAATTTATTGCATGAAACAAGATAATTAATAATATTAACGTTTCAAAATGCAAAAGTTTGTTAAATATTGGATTATTTATGTTTTGACTGATTTTTTTTATTTTGCTTCTGCAAATTCAGAAGAAAATATTTTATTAGAAGTATAATAGTTCTATCATAAAATTTGAAGTTTTGTATTTTAAGTGATGTTAAATCTCTTTCTGCTCAATTTTTTCAACTATTATTTATTATTAAAAGCACAAAACAGACGATTTTTTAAAAGCGGGCAGTGACAGCAAAACTCCGTTTTTTCAAATGTTAATTCATTAATTTCTTATTAATTAATTAAAAATTGCCTTTGTCGTCAAAAATCGTCGTTTCCCCGTCGCCAAATAAGTTTCAGTGAGTTCCGAATTCAGTTAGTTTTTTCCGTACACTAATGAGGTTAGGCTTAAAATATTTTTTCCCGATTATTTTAAACGATTCTGTTTATTTTCATAATGTTTGATGCATTTAAAATTAAACGTTGAAAATGAATTGATTTTTCGGTTTCATTTTGAAGTACTTTCGAATTAAAATAATCTAGGATAAAAAAATATTTATAATTTGTATTACGTTATCCCAACTGAAGTAGAAAATTCATGCTTATCGCGTTGCCAAATCTGGCTTTGAATACTCAATTGAAGTTGAAAATTCAATGCTAGTATAAATCTTTGATCATTTGTTTATAGTAATTGTAAGTATTAGGCCTGGATAGCCTTATTGGAAGGACTTTGGATTTGCATTTCTTGTACTGCGAATTCTAACCTGGTCGCAAAATTCTCCAAGTCGAGGGTAGTACCCCTGAGGGTATTGTGTCAGAAGTGATCGTTCTCCGTTCTAGGTCTAAATTGCGATCAGTGAACGAATGAATGAAAATGCACGAATGAAGTCCGCCTGTAAAAGAAGATTGTGACGTATGTGAGCTAGAAGTCAGAATTCTGCCATTAGGTGTTCAGGGCTCGATATCCTCAGAAGCTACTGCACCGATCCTTCTGTTGTAAAGCGAAACACCACCACCACAACAACTGTAATATTTAATAAAAACTAAATAAAATAAAAAAATTCTTAATTAACTAAGAAGAAATTGATTTTTAAAAAATGTTTTTATATTACTTGTTTGTTTCGTAAATAAAAATTTCTATTTAAAAATATATAATTTGTTGTTTACTCTCCTGAATGATATGAACAATGCTTCTCTTATTCCCCACCCCCAAGATAAATTATTTTCCCTTTCTGTCAGTTTCAAGAATTCCGTTTTTCCTTTTTAGAAGTGTTTACTTTTTCTCCCATTGATAAAGGAAGTAAATAATCGCGAAATGCAATTGGCACATTTTCCGATGCGCCTTGATGACCTTCGATGAGACGCGATATTTAGTTCAATGACGTTAGTTCTACATTTTTATTTATCCCCATTTTGAAAATGTTACCCCCCCCCACCTGGCAGGAGCAGCACGTGGAAGTGCTCTCATCGGGAAAGAGCATCCCGAAATGAAGCGTCACCATGGCCCACGTAGTTTTCACAATAACGCTTATTTTTTACAAAAATAAATCAAATAAAGATAATAAAAAATGGAAATCTACGATCTCAAATTTTAAGTTATCATCTGATAACATTGTTATTTTTAAGTGATTATTTGTCGTAACTAATTTAAATCATTAACCAGTTTAAATCGGTTTGAAAAAATTACGAGACTTGTCTCTCTCTCTAATGATAATTTTTTAAAACTTTCATTTATAATTTTTTTAGCTGGCAAACAAAGTTTTGGAGCTTCATCGATTTGGAGATGAAACAATGTTATAAAAGATTAAAAAGAAATCTGCTGTGCTATCTCAATGCATCATGTCAGAGCATCATTTCTTGAACGGCCAAGCACCACGTGCTCGTGCAAGTTAAATTACATTTTTTATTCCTTTTAATTGCTTCATTGAATGAATCACTCTAGTATTGCCAATGATCCAAGAAACTTTGTCTCGCATTGAACGTTTAAAGAAAATATCGCATTTCCTATTGGTTTCATTTCATATAATGTGCTGAAAATGTTATTTTTCTAGGTTTTATTTTAGGTAATAATTAACATTTTTTTAATCACAGCTTTTTTGTAAATTAAATGGCAACGCTTTATTAAAAGCTGATTTTTTGAGATACTCGTGCAGATAATAAAATTTTTATTATCCGCACTTCGCACAACGTAGAAAGCCTCTTTAAAATAACAATCAATCTGTGAAATCTAGAATCACAGGACAAAATCCAAAGCGTTCCTATGAAGGTCAAATGACTTATGGTTCAAATATTAAATATTTTACTTAAATCACAACCCAGAGCTAAAGAAAAAGCATGACCTTTTGAATGCGCAATCCTCTCGAAAGAACCGAATGTATGCAGTTGTTAACATGTTCAAATACCCTGGATATATATATATATATATATATATATATATATATATATATATATATATATATATTAGCGAACTAAGTAAGGAAAATATTTAATTTAAATTTTTTATATTTTTTAATGTTTCTTTCTTAATATGTTTTTATATGTTTACTGTGCTTTTCGATTTGAATGGATAAGTTTTGTTTTCATGAGAAGCTATTCAGAAATTTAATAAAAAAAGCATATAATCTTGCTTATTTAATTGAAAGAAGAAGAAAAAAAACCCCCTAGTTTTTCAATATTTTCTTGTATAAAATTATACTTTAAAAAATGCTGTTTTGGTACTAAAGTCTGCGTACCAAATTTTAATGATTTTGGTAGCTGTGCTTTGAGATGCTATTTTATTATCTGAATTGACAAACAGGCAAACATGGACATGACACCTAATATGTAATTTCAGGACAGATGTGGACAGATATGATGGAATTTTACTTCTTAAACAATAATTTCACATTCTAGATAGTAAATTGTATTAACTCTCGAAATAAAGAAATATAAAATTAAAAACTCTGTTGCATATTGTACACAACAAAAAAGAATATATAATAAACAAAATTTTAAATTTATTTAAAAAAACTAATTGCGAACTGATATAGTGAAACTGATATAGCGAAGATTTCAGCACAATATACGACAAAGGCAAATTGTTACAAGTAGTTTAAAGTTGTCAGGCTCGAAAATATTTTTCATTTAAAATCAATTTCTATTTTTAATATGATGGCAAAAGAAAATTGTGAAAGAAGGAAGATCATTAGGATCTGTGCTGTGGAAGTAAAAGGACGTATGTTTTTGACAATATTTCCCACAAAACGCGAAAACAAGACAAGGCATTGACGCATTGCACTATGGGATATGTACTTAATCAGGCAACGCCATCTATTATCCAAAGGGAAGGTAGAATAATGCAACTGCTACAAAATTTGTTTTGAAATAAAATAAATAAACATATTTCAGTATAAAAGAATAACACATCAACTGTAAAAATACATATGCTGAGTTTGTTTGGTTTGCCAGGTAAACATTTTAGAATAAAACTTTCTTATTAAAAATAAATATGAAACAAATATCATATAATTTTTACCAATGACACCAAAAAATTATTACATTTAAATTACAAACATTTTAACTTACAGAAAAAAAAGTAAAAAGAAATAACAAAGTGACTTAAATAACAGAAACAAAGGAAACGGAAATAACAAAGGTGATACAAAAAAGAGAACTTTAAGAATATTCCTTTTAGAATAATAAAAATAATAAGTAAATGATATGATACTCCTTCCCTTCCAAGAAGTAAGAAATTCTTGCAGATTTTATAATGCTATGTAATTTGAAAATGAACTGAACACAAGTGCAGAACTTTTATTAAAAATCTTGTTTCTAACAAGTGATACCTGCAAATCGTTCTTGAATCGCATTAGAGGATAACAGTCTTTATTGCCAAATAAATAGATAAATAATTAAATAAACCTCATTTTCCTCGCAATTCAATCAAGAATAAAAAAAATGAAAATAACAATTGCAGCGGTTGTATTACTCTATCTTATATTTTAGATAACAGATGGCAATGCCTGATTAGGTACACATCCCATAGTGCATTGCGATTGTCCTTAAAATGAGATGAGATGCTGTTCTGTTTAGGTGTGCGTATGTTAATGTATTGTCTTGTCTTCGTGGTTTATATGAAATGATATAAATAAATGAAATATTTTCGAAAATATGAGTCTTCAGGTTTCCGCTTGCTCATCAAATCATAATGATCTTATTTCACCAGACATTTAATTTCATCAAGTTAATATACAAACAGGACCAATCTCGCTTGATTTTGCTTTCATAATTCATGTTGACTGAAAGACAAAGATTTCTATTTTAAAATCCACCGTGTTTAAATGCCTAACAAAAAACCGGCAATTCTTTGAGAGATCATCTAACTACTGGTTTAAAGAGTCAAGGCCTTGCAGTTGACCTAGAGTTTCTTTCCACTTCCTTTCTTCAGCTACAGCTTCTCACTTTTCAGCTTGTCGAGTTGAAAAACAAATTTCGCCTTGAATCTCGATATGGTTTTGGAACACTCCGTTCACGTGCCAAAAGTTTGTTCGAGTAGAGAGAGGAAACACTGAAACTTGTTACTTCTTAACATCACGAAGTCTTGTGCAGTTTGAATAACTAATTTCAATTGGAGGTATCCTAAATCACGCGCTCACGTGGTGTTGATCATTTGTACCATACCAGAAAAGAGAAAAGATATGACTTTACTCCTTCATGGACTATATATTCAAATAAAAACAAATAAAAATATTCTTAAATAATTCCAATATAGTGATATGAACCCGGTAAGTTATGTTTTCCTTACTTGTTACTTATATTTGGTGTTGCAAAGTATTAAATCCCTTCATGTTTATCATTCATATATATATATATATATATATATATATATATATATATATATATA
>JAOUZG010052944.1:258900-276230 GCA_026289955.1 Argiope argentata
TATATATATATATATTGAGCGAGATGGATAAAGATCGATAGAGAAGTATCATGTTTGTTTCAAACCGATTTGAACTGGTTAATGACTTAAATTAATTAAGACAAATAATGATTTAAAATTAATAATATTCTCACGTGGTAATTCGAAATTTGTAATTGTAGATTTCATTTTTACGAAATTTATTTAAAATAGTTTTGTTACTATTTAAAAGTTGAAATTCTGTTTTTCTGTAATACATATAGACGTGTTCTATATACATAATAAAATGTAAAACTCGATAAAGCAATTTATAAATGCAATGCTAATGATTAGTTATTATCGAAGCATACAATAAGGGAGAGTTCTTAGCAAATTTTGAACATATTGATCTTGTCGCATATTGATCGTTCGATTCTGATAGCTGTGATAAGATAGCATATAAATGTTGTCATTCAATTTTTCCTGCTTATCGATCTTGAGATTCTAAGGAACGTGAATTTGCAATTCGCAAACGATCAGCTTTATTGTTCGTTTGTTGTTCCTTGTTTGTTGGAGAAGTCCGAATTGGCTTATTAATATATGAGGCGCTGGTATATCTATTAAATTTCGAATGTTTGGGGACATATCTTTTATCGAAGCAATCAATAAAATATGCACTTGTATGAACGAAATATCGTTTGTCGATTCACTGAATAATCAGAAAAATTACTATTTCCACCGATAAATTTCTATTATATATAACTTAATTTGATTGGCATCGATAATAATAATTCTGTTTCGTATGTATGAGATAAACTCTTAATAATAGGTGCAGCCTGCCGAAGATAAAATATAATTCACTCAGAATGAAAACCTCCTATGTAGATGACTATTAATTAATGAGAAGAAAAAAAAACTGCACTTTCATCAAATATTTTCGATTTTATTTCACTCGTATTGAATGGAATCGATCATTATAATGTTATTTTGTTTGATATATTGAGCGATTAGTTTCGAATGACCGTAATGCCGTTTGCCATTTACTACTTGTCTTTTGTCAGCTTTAAAATATAACCTGCGCGCAAGTGCAAGCAAGAAATTGGCTAAGCAGTCGGATGAACGGTACGACAGCGCATAAGGTACCAACAATCAAATGTGCAATTTCGCATATTAGATCTAATAATTGTACTATACCTGTAACCTGCGCGCAAGTGCAAGCAATAAATTAGCTAAGCAGTCGGATTGACGGTACGACAGCGCATAAGGTACCAACAATCAAAGGTGCATTTTTTGCATATTAGATCTAATAATTGTACTATACCTATAATCTCCACGAAAGTGCAAGCAATAAGTTGGCTAAGCAGTCGGATGAACGGTACGACAGCATATAAGGTACCAACAATCAAAGGTGCAATTTTGCATATTAGATCTAATAATTGTACTATACCTATAATCTCCACGAAAGTGCAAGCAATAAGTTGGCTAAGCAGTCGGATGAACGGTACGACAGCGCATAAGGTACGAACAATCAAAGGTGCATTTTGGCATATTAGATCTAATAATTGTACTATCCCTATAACCTGCACGCAAGTGCAAGCCATAAGCTGGCAAAGTTTTATCGCCATCGGATGAACGGTACAACAACGTATAAGGTATGAACATTCAAAAGTTTATTTTCATATTGTATTAGATATATTATTACATTATATTTATATAAGTTATAAGCACGTTCTCTGGTGCTTAAAATACAACAAGAATAGTCATTTAATTAAACAACTTTATTAAGTAAGAATTTACGATTTTAAATGCCATAGTATATTGGTTGAAATAATAAAAATAAATGTAAATAGTAATAACTCTGTAAAAGTTAAATAATAATAAAATAATAGAAAAAATTATGTTAAAGAGGATGAAGAAAAAGAGTTTTAACTGTATTCCTTAAATTTCAAAGACAAAGATAAAACAAAATAAAACATTTATAAAAATAAAGGAAAAATTAATTTTATATTAAATATAAATTTAATTTTCTACACACATTAAAATATATTCATCTAACTCTGACATTTTTTAAAAAAATTGTCGAAACAATGGAAATTGTTTCGACAATTATAATATAATGCATAAATATATTTCAAGGATTTGTCAAATTCGATGAGAAAAATTGTACAACTTATCGCTTGCAGGAATTTAAATTTTCCTTGATGAAAAGAAAAATGCTTGAATTTTAAAAATTTACCGGAAATTTTCGATAAAATTTTTTAAAAAACATTGTTTATTTTTTATTGATTAAGGTAAAGATTTCAAAATATTATCCCGAGTTGTTCACTTATCAAAATTGAAATATCTTTGTGTAAAAATTGATAACTCAATGTTAACATTAAAAATCTGGTGAATTATCGATAAAATCTAAAATATCAATGCCACTGGCAATTGTTTCGAAAAAGAAATAAATTTAAAAGGTTAGTATTTAAGAAAATAACTTATAATCACATCTCAATCAAATAACAACATCAGAAAAACAATATTTTTAAATTTCATTTTGCATCAGATTAATTTGTATTTTTATTCAGTTTTTATTTTACAATTACAAAGTTTCAAATTTTATTATTTTCAAAAACATGCAATACAATACTTTTTGGATATTTCTTAGCATTTTATTCAGAAATATAGGGGAAAAATAGTTTTATTACCCTTCCGGTAAAAAAAAAATGTCATATTAAATTCAAAAACAACAAAGTTACTCTTTTATTATGCACAAAAACAATTATTGATAATAGATATAATAAATTTTTTTTATCAAAATCTTTAATCAATTACGTAGAGATTATAATTAATTTCATGAGATTTTATTCAAAATTACGGCAAATCTTTTTAAATTATTCATAATTGCTTTCAATATCGAAGCCTTGAAGGTCGGATGCTTTCATTTGTATATATGGAAAGGTAAAATGTTTGAAGGATATGTAGAGGTAGTCATAATTGAATATTAAAGATAAATTTTCACAGGAAGTATTCACAAAACACAACGGCATCTTTTTTGCAAACTGTTCAAACCATGAGAAATTAATATGCAGGGAGTACACAAAATATTGAACTGATAAAGAAAATTTATTAAAAAATATTTTAAATAAAGACGTACTTCTTTTTTTTAATTTGATCCTTATTTCAAACAGTTTCCCCTCTCCTGCTATTGATGTATTAGCCAAAGTGATATAGGTGGCGCTAACATCGGTAATTGAAAATTTCCTCTACGGAAAAAAGGTCAGTAAATTATCTGGTTTCATGACATTAAATAATTGATTATAGTGCAAAATGGGATTGAAAATTCCTTCAGATGAAAATTGAAATCGTCTCAAAATGCTTACAGTATCGGTCCTCAAAATGGACACGTTAAAGTAAAAAATATTGTACGCGATATTATTGTTGACAACAGACATATTGGCGAAATTGAAAATCATAAAAATATTTTCTCAGTTATTGAAACTACACATACCTAAGTCAGTTAATGCGGCCCGAAAAAAACACTATTTGAAATGACCATCAAAATAAAAAGGAGTATGTCTATATAGGTAATAATTTTTTTTGTAATAAATTTTCCTTATCATTGCATGACTTAATAAACACACACACACACACACACACACACACACACACACACACACACACACACACACACACACACACACACACACACACACACACACACACACACACACACACACACGCACACACACACGCACACACACACACGCACACACGCACACACGCACACACACACACGCACACACACACACACACGCGCACACACACAAGCACACACACACAAGCACACAAGCGCGCGCATACTTGTGTACATATATTTTGGATCAGACGCGCGAACATTCGCTCATAAATATGTACACGGTTAACACACACACACACATATGCACATTCATAACGCATACAGTTAGACGGTACATACGGAATCCGGTGACCTACTTTTTAGCCATGGTTATTCCAAAAATGATGTTATAAACTCTACATGTCTATCGATGAGGCTGAGGTTTAGTTCAAGAAATTTTTCTATTTAGAGCCAATTCTATTTAGCACAATTTAATTTATCACCAATAATTTTTTTTCTTTTTTTACAGCTAATTTGAATCTTCTATATAAATAAAGTGATCGAAAGGAAAAGAGCTATCTTAAAGAAACAATAAAAAAATTTTAAAAAAGTTGAGAGAACAATAGTTTTAATCTTGCAAATTAATTTTTGAATAGATATAGTCTGTACAGTGGTAACGTTTATATGGTAAGATATGATAAGATTGGACTAAAAGTAATTTACGACATACATGAGATTTATTAGATCAAAGATAATAACAACGTTCAATGGAACAGGAACATGGTGAACAATGATAAGAGCTCCAAAATAAGGCTAATTCACTTCGATTTGAGAAAAGGATATAATATTAACATTTCAGATGTTAAATAAAGCTAATGGCTTTAAAAAAATAAAAAATAAAAGAATGATATCGATCAATTAGAATAGGGGTTTCCTTTTACCATCTCCTGAAGAATTAAATAAATGTAGGAAAGTGAATTAAATGATCACTTTATAAATAAAAAAGGGATTATTTACTTTCTTCACTAAATATATAAAAATAGATTAGGTTATTGATTAAACCATCGGTGTATATGTTACAATAATAGAAAATTCAGCTCACGTTATACGACATTCTATTTTTTCCAACTTAATTAAGGTTATAGAAACTTAATTATATTGGCATATTAGTTGAAATACAGAACATTATTTTAAAGTTACAGTTTGATTAGAATTTTGAGAAATTACACAGATTAATGTTTTTAATTAATTAATAGTATTTAATAGCACGAGTTAATTAATTATAAAGGAATCGCTTCAAGAAGTGATTTTCCAATGGGAATGGATTTCCGGTCTCCAAAGCATACATGTGCCAAATTTAGATCGGTAGATCAAATGATTTGACTTGCAGAATGTTAACACAAGCGTTAATCTTTAGTATAAATACAGTGTGGTGATAGCTTATAAACCAGATAATAACTTCCGGAAACGAGTAATTACTTTTGTCTAGAGGATGTGTTGCTTGACTAAGAACCCTAATGCTGCGAGTTCGATCTATAATGTATCAACATCCTCCCAAATAGTGATCTACAAGATTGAATAAGCAACGTCCTACAGCTGATGTGACGCCCTCTATTGTCAGCAGAAGTCATCAGAAGCATTAGAAACAACAGCCCCTATTACCCTCATCAGCACCAACAACTCACACACACTAGTATCGTTCGTCTCATTTCCAATTCTCTGGTGGGAGAGTATGTGGTGAAGGCTTCATAAGCCAGATAATAATTTCCGAAAACGATTAATTGCTTTTGTCTAGTGGCTATGTGACACGGCTGTAAATCTTAAGATTGTGATTTTGATCCTTAACAACTATTCACCCACGATCATAATCCGTGACCTTGAATAGTATCTTTCCACAGCAGTTGTGACGCCTTGTAGCGGTAGCAGGAATCGTCAGGCGTATTAAAAACAACAGCCATCATCAACACCAACAACTCACACACGCTTTAGTATCATTCGTCCTGCCACCGACGCACTGGTGATAGGGTATGTGGTAAAGACTTCATAAGCTAAATAACAGCCTTCAGACACAATTATTTACTTTTGTCTAGCGTCTATGTTACTCGGCTGCAAACTTTAAGGCTGCGAGTTCGATCCGTGGTCTTCAACAACCATTCGCCCACAACGGTGATTTGTGACCTTGAATAAGCAGTCTCCTTACAGCTGTTACGGCACCCTCTACCGGTAGCAAAAGTTGGCGCACACATTAGATACAACAGCCAACAGCTCACACAATCTCGCCATACAATTGGTTTGAATGTATCATTCATCTTACCACAGACTCACTTGCGGGAGAGTATGAGGTAAAGGCTTCATAAGCCAGATAACAGCTTCAGGGCTCGAGTAATTGCTTTTGCCATGTGGCTATGTTATTCTACTACAAACCCTAAGGTTGTGAGTTTAGTCACATCGGTTCACACACTCATATACTCACTCTCAACACTTCCTACTACATAGATAATGTATAACTAAATTTTAATGAAAACTTATATGAGCGGCACTTTCTCCATATTTAATTAAATAAAAAAAACTTTGATGTGCACATTCTCAACTTTTAAGGGACACGTGTCAAATTTGATTGTCTAAACAATCTAGACTATAGAGAACCGACTCAGTCTCACATTCATTGTTATTATTAGAAAAGATTTCATTGGCTTCTTTTATTTTTAATATTTTATTTGGAATTGAATTGGATTAAATCTTTTTCAAGTATTGATAAGCTGTGGAATAAAAATCTCTATTGTAGGTTGTAAGATATATTCAGTTTCACCAAGGGTTCATCCAAATAGATTCACCTTGCAAATCACAATGGCCGGTAATATTATATTCTCAGGAATTGGCAACAGTATTATAATTCCACTGCCGGAAATGTTGACAATGATTGCATGTTCTTTATTTATCTCAATATTTCATCATCATTCTTCCTGAGTTTCTGAAACTTTTTTCCCAAACATCATGCATGGTTTTGGTTGGTGCAATGAACGTCATGGGACATATTATATGGGTAATGATAATAATCAATGGTAGTCATAAGTTCTAATCATGTGCACATTGTTCTAAAAGTATCAACTTATGACTCACCAAAAGTACTCTGTGGTTTTATTTTCTTGAGCCAACGAAGTGTAGCAAAGGCAAAGTAAATGACACAGGGTTATTTTAGGAAGATAAAGACAGTGTTCTGATTCTCATTTTCCAGTAGCAATTCTAAAGAAATCCAGAGTGATTATTTTATTAACAATGAGAATCATCAGACAGCACATGAAGCAATCATTAAGTGATAAATTATATTGTTTCAGACGAAGACTCAGAAAATTAATGCGACTGGTGAAAGAAATTACGGTTGTTCAGACGATTGAAGCATCCTCAAATTTTGATTGTAAGATAAAAAGAATTTTTCTAAATTTCCTTCTGAAAATGTCATCAGCATTGTTTGCAATTATTTATTGAAAAGAACCTTCAGAAAATGTTTCTGATACGATGATAAAAATTATTGTTGAAATGTAAACTTTTTTTAATTCTTATAACTCTTGGCAGATTTTCGATGAAGATTTTTTCACTCAGCTTTAAAGAAAATTTACAATACTCTGTTTTGGAATCCTTCAACTTTTTTTTCTCTCAATCATAGTTTGTTTCAATGTATTTATTTAGAAGAAGTTATGTATGATGGGAATTTAAAACTAACGTTTTAAATTTAGTTGACTTCTGGAGGATTTCAAATGCAAAATGTTAAAAATAATTTATTTTTAAAAAATCCTTCAATACATTTTAAAACCTACTTTATGCCTACTTTGTTACACTTTTATATGCCTACAAGGAAGAGATACATATATAAGAATTTAGTCAGATTTCATTTCTTGGTCATAGATTTACCAAAATATTTTGATAAATATAAGATTCTTAGCTTTATTTATCATGAATCCTTAACTTTTGGTTTTGGCCATAAATGCTAACGAAAAAAAGTATTGAAAGTGTTTATTTCTCTTCCAAATAATTTCTTTAAGGCAGGGATTATGTAGGAATTAAACCAGATTTCTATCTTTTGTTATAGAAGTTCCTAGATGATTTGATAATAGATTCTTAATTTTATTATGAATCCTTGTCTGGCGGTTTTGGCCATAAATGCTACTGTAAAAAGTACTGTAATTGCTAATTTCCATCACCCCTTTATGTATTTAAAAAAGGATTTATGTATGGGAATTAAACCAGATTTCTGTCTTTTGTTATACAAGTTCCTAGATGGTTTGATAATAGATTCGTAATTTTATTATGAATCCTTGACTTGTGGTTTTGGCCACAAGTATAACGAAGAAAGTACTGGAAGCGTTTATTTCTCTTTCACTTCATTTCTTTAAGACAACAATTATACATGGGAACTAAACCAGATTTCTATCTTTAGTTATAGAAGTTCCTAGATGATTTGATAATAGATTCTTAATTTTATTATGAATCCTTGACTTGCGGTTTTGACCATAAGTATAAACAAGAAAGTACTGGAAGCGTTTATTTCTCTTCCACTTAATTTCTTTAAGACAAGGATTATGTATGGGAATTAAACCATATTTCTATCTTTAGTTATACATGTTCCTAGATGATTTAATAATAAATTCTTAATTTTTTTATGAATCCTTGACTTGCAGTTTGACCATAAATGCCAACGAAAAAATGTATTGGAAGTATTTATTTCTTTTCCACTTAATTTCTTTAATACAGGAATTATATAAGGAAACTAATCCAGAATTCTATCATTAGTTACGGAAGTTCCTAGATGATTTGGTAATAAATTTTTAATTTTATTATAAATCCTTGACTTGCAGTTTTGGCCATGAATATAACGAAGAAAGTACTGGAAGCGTTTATTTCTCTTCCACTGAATTTCTTTAAGACAAGGATTATGTATGGGAATTAAACCATATTTCTATCTTTAGTTATATATGTTCCTAGGTGATATAATAATAGATACTTAATTTTATTATGAATCCTTGACTGCGGTTTTGGCCATAAATGATACTGTAAAAAAGTACTGTAATTGCCGATTTCCATTACCCCTTTATGTCTTAAAAAAAGGATTTATGCATGGGAATTAAACTAGATTTCTACTTCTAGAAATAGAAGGCTTGATAAAAATATTATTTCTGGTTTTATCATGATATCTTGGATTATTAATTGAGACATAGACAATCGAATAATTGAGATAAAATTTACAATAATTTTATTTCTCAACTTTTTTTATAGAACGCATTTGTTTTGCCTTTTACCTACAGACTTCTAAACGCATGTGCTGTTTATATTACAAGATCACCATACCTTACGGTAAAACTTCTGGCTATAAAGGAAATTGGAAGTTTTAATTATTTGGAACTCTTTAAATTGAACCTTTACATATCTTCAGAAGCTTCTAGATTCTAACCAAAAAAGAATAAAGATTATATAATTGGAAAAAGGTTTTAAATTGAAAAGATACGTCGTTACAAAAGACAACATAATATTTATAAGATTGACGGAAATATGCTTAAATATTAAATATGCCTAATTATACGCCTGTAAATATGCTTAAATGAATTTGAAAGATTGAGAAAATTATTAGATATAAGTAATGGTCGCGGAAATCTCCAATAAACACTAAAAGGAAAAAAATACAAAAACATTATCTTCTACATATTATCTTTCTTTCTGTAAAGATTATAGGTTTAGAAAAGTATATACATTCCGAAAGGACATTAAATTCAATGACTTGATAAAATATAATTGAAATCTTTATCCTAGCATTGAGAATCATGTTGTTAAATGTCTCTCCTCCTCCTATATATATATATAAACGTATAAACGTATAATAACTCATAATATATATATAAACGTATATATATATATATTATGAACAATATAAACAATATAAAATGAACAATATAAAAGAGAAATTAAATAATTAAATAAATCTTAATATAAATAAATAAATTAAAAAAGCATAAATAATCAAAAGGGATAAATAAATTTTAACAATAAAAAGATTAAAATGAAATCTGCAATGCATTTTTCAATGTATTATGTCAGAACATCATTTCTTGAACGTTCAAGCTCCACGTGCTCGTGCAAGTTAAATTATATTTTTATTCGTTTTAATTGTTCCATCGATTTAGTCCTTTTAGCATTGCAAACGATCCAAAATGAAATCTTGTGCTCAAAATGACATTTTTCTTGGTTTCATTTGCTGTAGTCATTATTTAGTTTTGTTTTACTCAGAGCTGTTATAAATGCAATGGCAACACGTTATTAAAAGCTAATTTTTGTGAGATGCTCGTGCAGATTATAAAATGTTCATTTTTCGCCTATGGACGCCAGAAAACCTCATTCCCCAAATAATATTATGTTATGACATGATAATAAAGGAAATATAGACCTCTTGTTAATGCAAACACATGAAAGGGATAAATTTATGTCCAATTATTTAATTGGTGGTAGAATGATTTTCTGCTGGGCGCTCATGCGGTGTGAATGACGATCATTATGATATCTGCAGTGAGAGGAAGAGAACTTATGTTTTCAGTAGCATTTCTTTAATGATTACATTTCACAGAAAACAAATACAATCACGAAAGACAGGACAAGATATTCACGAACACACCTTTCTCAGACCAGCATCTCGTCTCATTATATACCTTAGCAGTGCACTATGGAATGTGTACCTAATCAGGCATCGCCATCTATTATCCAAAAGAGAAGATATCTTGCAACTATTACAGTTATTTATCTATGTGTATGTAGAACAATTAATTATGATTAACTCACTTAATACACAGCTTTAAGATCAAAGTTGTTGTTGTTACTTATGGCACTTGCCATGGACAAACCCAGCTGATACATCAACAGATTTTAAGCCGGGGATATACGTCTCTTGTTTTACAAGTAGCGCCATCTAGGGTCAAGAATTTGACTTAGCTACACACATGTCGCAACCCTTTTTTTAGGGGGCGGTCTTCATTCATGCATATTCATTCATTCATCACATATCGTATTTCAGACCTGGAACAGAGAACGATCACCTCCGACCCAGTATCCCCAGTGGCATTACTCTCGACATGGAGGAGTTTGAGACCACGAACAGATTTAACGAGTGCCAGCCGCCACACACTCGGGGGATCTTTAGGCCGGTGAATTCCGAATTTTTAACCTAAGGAGTACGGGACCAACACTCTACCAACCAGGCCATCCCGGCCCTTTAAATTCAGTGATTATAGATATATTACGACAACAGATAATGAGTGTGTTGGAGTAAATGATTGTTTTTTCTTGAGCCACAAAATTTGGTTTCATATACATTTTGGACGGTCTGAGAATAATAAAAGACAAAGTGTTAGAAGATAATAAAAGATAATGCGTGTCTGTGTGCTGAAGCAAACGATCTCTTATCTAGAATTACAAAATTTGATTCATATACATTTTGGGCGATACAGAAATTATGAAAGATTATATGATAATAAATTACAAAGATAGTTTGCGTATGATTGTATATTGGAGCTGAATCACCGTTTTTTCTAGAGTTACCAAACTTATTGAACTTTTTTTAAATGGTACAAAATAATTATTATTGGAATTTTAATTAATTAAAAATTAAACAAGATTAGGTCGCATTTTAGCTATAACGCCTGAAATTATTTTTACCCGAAACTAATTTTTAACTGTTTTAGCATTTTAAAATATATTTTTCAGTGATATCAATTTACTTCAAATTTCATCTCGAATTTTCTAAACATTTTTTCTTTTTGAAAATTTTAACAATAGAATTCATTATTGTGATGTCATTAAGACATTTTTCTTTATTTTATTTTTTCAGATATTTAACCCAGTGGTTTCATGTGGTTTTCAATTATTAACTCAAATATCAAATATTAACATAGTGGTTCCTTAACTTTCAACGGAAGTTGAAACTTAAGGAGAAGTGAATCTTCTAATTGTTTTAGTAGCTCACGTGAGAAATCTAAAACTGAAATTGCATCATTGGAAAAAGTGGCATGCTATTTAAAATAAATTAGTCAGATTATTATTTAATTAATTCATTATTCTATGTCATGGAACTCGAATTAATTTGGCATATTCTTCCTTAATTTAGATAATTATGAATACTAAATTATACATAAAAGATTTAAATTGAATTAGAAACCAGCAACTTTCTGAACGAACTTTTTTAACAATAGGAACACTTCGGCTAAGAGTGTGTAATGCACACATCATGTGTTGAAATGCATTAATGCAAATCGAATTCAGATGCTCCTTCTTACCTTAATTTAGTTCGAATCCGATTTTCTTGCTACTTATTCCATTATATGTAAATATTCACCTAATTGTTGTAGTTTGCTCTATTTATAGAAATGTCCTCTTATGTATGATAAAGATAATTGAAAAACACTTTGAGCTTCGAGCATGAAAGCCATACATACATTTACACCTATAACTGTTACGTTATACATTTACACCTACATATTACTGTTATGTTATATATTTACAGATATTACTGTTACGTTATACATTTACACCTACATATTACTGTTATGTTATATATTTACACCTATTACTGTTACGTTATACATTTACACCTATTACTGTTACATAATACATTTACACTTATTACTGTTACGTAATACATTTACACGTATTGTCTTTTTCTTCTTCATTTGAAAAATTTATTAAACCTCTATTAAAGATTTCCCAAATTCTATCAAATAATAAATTAAATTTAGAAGCTCAAAGTATCTTGCATTTTCTATATCATAATGAAAACAGGCTTTTCCAAATTGAGTAATAATTTATCCTAATTTGTCAAACATTACTAAAAATGGTTAGTATATAGTGAATATAAGAAAAAAAAATACAAAAAACCCCTCTAACTGACCTTTTGCTTTTGATCAGAGACATTACCTTAGCCGGAGTCACTATATATATATATATATTTATTTTTCATTTATTTACTTATTTTTTCCCTTGTTTATTTATATTTTCTCTTTGAATGTTTTTTTATTTCTCATTTTAGTTTATTATTTTCAAAATTTAAATTGCCTATCTTTGGTAAATTTTAATATTTACTAATTAAGCCTCACCAATGATACTGTTACTGGGGAATGTTATGCAGGCTCTTCTTTTCTTCTCCACTTTTTCTATTTTTATCTGCTCCTCTTTTCCGCCTTGTTCCACTCCCACCTCTTTTATGAATGCTTTAGCTTCTAATACACATGTATGTAAAAGATTATTTTTGAATAGCTAGTCCATTGACAGTTATTTAAATTCTATTTTTTAAATTTTTTAAATTTTAATTATGGGATTTTTACAGGTGTAATGCCACTTTTGGCACACACCTAATAACCATCAGAATGCATCAGAATACGTTTACACCAAATTTGTAGGTTTCTGTTAAAATTTGAGTAAAATCCTTCCGGGGGAATATTACTTTCCAGTTGTTCATATATACAATAACACGATAATTACAAAATGAAGAGAGCTAAATGGATAAAATTCGGCATAGAAATTTAAAATCTGCAAGAAAGATACCTATCAAATTTTCTGCCATATATAACTGGAGGTTTACCATACGTCGATCTTTATTTTTAAAAGCATGTAAATGCGATAATTCAAAAATGCAATTACTTAAAAATATCAAATTTTGTATGGGATTTTGGGAGCAAAAATATAGTTTTGCTTCAATCGGTTGAGAAAAACATTACATACAAATTCGATTTTCTGATCTTATTAGCCATATGCTAGTTCTTAATCGCCAAATAACTCGCCAAGGATGATACAATATATTTGGTAAAAAAATGTTAAAATTAACAAATACGAATACTAAGTCACAAAAAATGATTTTCTGGTACTGTTAACCATAATGTTACAAGCGAGAGGCACGAAAATTCGCCAAAGATGGCGACATTTGGCGAGGAGTCTCGCGCCAGCTTGATTGGTTTGGCGAAAGGAATAGTCTTCTAGCCGCTGGATTGTGCGCGTTGTTTTGAGAATTTTCAAGAGATTCGGTGCTCGTGCTTCTTCAGCTATATAAGGACGAGTAGCCGGAGTGAGTGAGTTAGTTGAGAGTTTGCTCTGAAAGAAAAAGCGTCTCGCTGGACTAGCGGATTAGTGAGCTGTGTTTGCCTTTGCTGTTAACGTTGTATTATTGAGCTCGCTGCGATTTACTGTTGCTGTGCTATACGATAGCTGTTTTTCAGTCTGTTTTTATTGTGCGTAAGACTTGCATTTACGCTGTAAGTGACTGTTGACTGCTGGATTGTGTTTATCTGAAATGTTTACTTTATCAATTATTCTGTAAATACCTGTAAATAGCTGTATATAAATTTGTTTGTGCTGTCCTCAAATAAAGTCCATTCAATCCGAGCCCGCTGCTCTAAAAACGTAACAATATGATAGAGCTTAATCGTCAAGACTGATACAATAGATTCAGTAAAAAGATGTTAAAATTTCCGTCAAAGAATAATATTTCGTAATTATTGTATAAGAATGTCATGTAGAACGTTTTATGTAATAAAACTTTTATTAGAGGGAAAGATTTGATACTGATTTTAAATGACGCATCTGACTATGATGGAATTTTTGAATATCAAGTGATCCACGAATTTGAGACCACTTTCCTATCAGGAAGATTCCTAACGGAAGACTACCTAAATAGGAGAGACATTGAAAGACGCTCCTGTTCTGTCCATCCCTGTGACTGTTGTTCGAAGTCTGACATCTATTGGTTAAATTTTGATAACTGTATTTAATGTTGGAAAAAAGGAAGCCGAAACCAGTGATTGTTTGAAATTGAAATGGGAAGGGGCTTTGACTTATTAATCTAAATATCGGAGAACTGAAAATTTGTGCTAATCTACATAAACAGACTTATAGTTTGTTTGAAATGATAGTAAAATATCTTCAAGTTCAGAAGAGAACTCTATAATTGGCCATAGAATGGCTATATTTATGTTGTTGTTATTAGTGGCACTTGCCATGGGCAAGCTTTGCTGATGCACCAGAGAGTTGTAAGCTGGAAGTAGCGTTTCTTGTTTTGAAGTAGCGCCAACTAGAGTCAAGAGTACGATTTAGCTACATACTCATCCCATTCGCTTTACAGGGGGGGGGGGCATTAATCTCATTCGCTTTACAGGGGGCACATTCATATACCTCACAGAAGAACAACCATACCCGAACAGTTACTCGAACTCGGGACACCCAGAAAACGAGGAAGAACCTAGGACGCCCAGCTCTCTGGCCCTTATGCTTGGACGCGGCGTTTGAATTTATAATATGAGTAAATAAATGTTGACTATGTATAAGAAGATAGCAATTTAATTTATGCAAGATAAAAAAAAGTCATTCACAACTCTCTACAGAACAGGTCATTGAACTTAGAGCTAAAATTACACTGAGTTTTTCATTCTATTCCAAAATGTTTTTCAACTAAAAAAAGTTTTACAAAATTTTAATAACAAATTAATGGATACATAAATATTTTTTCAAGAACTTTGGATCGTATTATTACTTAAGAATTATTATTACACTACTTTCCCGTTAAACTAGTTCTAAATTAATTTATATATTACTTTAATAATTAATCAAATTAATTTAAGAATTAATTCAAATCATAATTTATTAGTTTAAGAATTGGTTCAAATAATAATTTAATAATTTATGATTTAGATTAATTATTTATTTATTACTTTTATTTCATTAGTAAAAGTAAAGTAAATGTAACATCATTTTAAACAATGTAAAAAAATAATTAAATTATCTAATAATTAATTGAAGTAAGTTAAATTAATAAAAATTTTATTATTTTAATTAATTTCTTAAATCATTTATTTTTTTATTAATTGCTAAAAGTGAATAGAATTAAAATTATTTATTTTTTAATTAATTAAATAGATTGCTTAAATTACTTAATGATTAATAAAATTAATTAACTAGATTAAATTACTTGTTCATTATTTTAATCCATTTATTTATCACTATATAAATTTAAGATTACCAATAATAATACCTGTATTCCGTTCGGCCACTAGCTTACACCAGAAAAACGAGCATCCCAAATTGAACTTTAACCTTTACTTTAAATCATAAAACATGTAGATGATCAACCACAAAATTCCATCTATGAAAAAAAAATCAATTGTGTGGTTTTTGTTTTGGTCAGAAGACAATAATGAATTGTGATAAGATGGATATTCATTAACTTATCTTGAAAAATCCCCCAAATCTCAAAACAAAGCAAATTTAATAGCATACAGGCATTGTTTCCAAATAATTATAAGAATTAGAGAAAATTATTTTTTGAAACACAAAGAGAAAAAAAGAATATTATCCATTATCACGTAACAGAAGATAAGGAAAAGGGCACTATCGCTTTTCAAGCTATTTTAGCTTGAAAAAAAGAGTGAAAGTTTGCGAGCAGATTACAGATTTTTTAACTTTGAACTTATGTTGCTAAAATACATTGAACTTCATATGACTTAAATATCAATTTCCAACTGATACTTCAGTGTTCATAATCTCGTATTCAGCAGAGAAAAAAGCTGATTCTGACTTCTTCCTGAAAGATATATTTAGAAGGTAAATTATTATTATTATTAAATATTATTGACAAGAAAAACCACTATTTTATTAAAAAAAATTTCTAAATTGAAGAATCATGTGCAAAATTTTGTATTTGAAGTTAATATGTGCATATTATAAAGCTGCCTGATCATATTTTTGTTCGAATTTCATATGATTTTTTCTATATGCATAAAACATTCGAAAAAATAAATTTCATCCACAAAATATTCTGGTTTTTAAAATAATTTAGTTAACATTTTCAAAGTCAGAGATATAGACTGATGCGTTAATCCTTAGATAGATCTGTCCAAAAGTTGAAGTATTTTTAAAGTGTGATGAAAAATTTGCCTGTTTCATTTGATTTACCGTCGTTTTAAATAATTAATCCATCTTTACAAGAATATATACAATAAAGACTTGAGATTCCTAAACTTGTCTTGAAATTTCCCTGCAGAGATAGAATTTTCAGATTTAAAATTTGATATAAACCTTATATACTTACTTTTCTACTTCAATGTTTTTCCACACTAAATAAACGTTTTAAATATAATTCCAAGAAAGACTTTATTTTCGGATTTTTGGAAATGCATACATTTGTTAGGAATGCTAGTAAAAGTTGTGTTTAACGGCGGTGAGAAAGCACAACTGATATTTAAACAATTATAGTACAGTCATAAGCCACTGCAGGCGTCTTGGCACAGAGGTAACGCGTCTTCTTCGCTCTTTACTTTCGACTCCCGGTTCTGGCATGGTTGTTTTTCTTTTGTTCTATCTGAGAGTTGCGTGAATATGCCCTCTTTAAAAAGGGTTGTGCAAGCGTATGGGATGCATGAGTAGCTATGACGTACTCTTGGTCCTAGTTGGCTCTACTTAAAAAATAAGAGACGCACCCTTGGCTTAAAATCGCAGACTAATACAGAGAGCCTGTCCATGGCAAGTGCGGTTATAAACAACAACAGAAAAATGGTGCCTCTATTAGAAGAAGGGAAAGTTCGTATCTTTATCTATACACTGATGTTCCATAGGACAGAGTTAGGGCTATAATATTAAGTACGGATGCACTATAGAAGATAAAAATGCTGGTATCGTAATATTGTTACAGTACAATGAAACTAATTTCTTAGATATCAATACAAAGAAATAAATGTTTGAAAATAATGTGTTT
>JAOUZG010052944.1:279075-306136 GCA_026289955.1 Argiope argentata
TATATATATAAGAAGAAGGAGAAGAATTTTTAATGCTTTAAGCAGAGTTTTAGCAGTTTTTAGTGAAATTCAACAGGCAGTAGATCAATCGGTAAAATACGAGGATTTTGGTATTTTTCGAGTGAAGGTGAAGAATGCGAGTTCAATTCTATCGAAAATTAATAATTTTTTTGAGAAATTGCTTAGATTAATCGTAATTATTTAATAAAAGTACTAAAATAACAAATTTTTATGTTCACCTAAGTAGGAATTGACTTAATTTTTTTATATTACTTATTCACAGAAGAGGTTAATTCGTCAATTCTTATTATTAAAGGCAAATTTCATTGTAACTTCTTGTTTATCTGTTTTGTAAATTTTATCAGAAACGATCAATGTTTTTTAAATCACTGTTTTTTTCATCATGCGTCCTTCGATGTGTTTTGAAAAATAAAATTTGGAGTCTTCTAATTTAGAAATCAGAAAATAAACTCGCAGTGTAACTCGATAAACATTCTTCAAGAGGAAAATATTGCTTAAGAGGTAAGGCAACAATATCCATTTCTTTTTCTTTTTTTTCAAATTTTAGCTTTATTAAAGATAGAAAACATTGTTTTGTCCTGTGAAGATGTTTTGGTCAGTCAACATTTTGATAAAAATCACCTTTTAGTTATTGAATGATATTTATCTCTCTAGATGACCGTATCAGGAAATAACTAATTTTTGTAAACAGTAGTCGTCGTAATTTTTCATCGGATGGACAAATAAAATACAGCCTTGTTATTTTGAAGTGAACCAAATATTTCCCAAACAAGCTATTCTAGAATTTTGTTTTTCACAATGCAAAAGCTATAACATTGGTAATATTGCAAAAAAAAAGCGTTTAGGCCTTAATGTTGTTTAAAGATAATAAATCTGCATTATTGAATTAATTGTAAATTTGTATTTTAATAAATATTTGATACATTTTTTATATATTTCTTTTATTTATATATCCTTTATATATTTAAAGATATATATTTTAACTTATAAAATACTATCTGATACTCGGCGCGTTGCTGCCGTAAAAGAAATAATTTTGGAAATATCATCTGAAATTTCCAAAAACTATCTTGTTTAATTAGGAATGATAGATATTTCCTGATATTATTTAAATGATATTATAAACTGATATTTGTTTTCTTGTCGAAAATGAATATATTCTTTGAAATTAAATGTTACATAAAGAAGTGAAAATAATATTTATTCTTTTTTTTACTTAATTATTCAAGTATACTATAGGGTGGATAATATTAGTTGTTTTTTCATGAACAGCAAAAAAAAATATTGAGCATTCAACATAAAAGTGATCTTTCGAAAAACATAGATTTTATAGTTTAATAAGAAAGAAAAATCCACAGGCTGTTATTGAATTAGGCTATTACAGGAGTAGTTCAAGGAATCCACCGATCTTTCTGGGGGGGGGGGATCTTAGAAGCCTGAATCACACGAAGCTTTTCTCACCTCCTTCAAAATGGCGATTCTCCGAAGACTCTCCAAAAGCCTCTAAGCCCCCCCCTTATTTCCACATACCTCGCTTCTAAGAAATCTCGCATTTCATCATCTGCCAAAACTCCGCCTCTCATTTTCACAATGGTGCACTTGAGCTCCTGTTACTCAATAGCTGCTCAGAAAAAAACACAATGATCTATTTTTGATCGTGGAAATGTTCATTAATGATCCATACTCGTAGCTGACCCTCTAAAATAAAAGAAATATTTATATCTGAAGGATTTAACACTTATCCCCTTTTAAGATTCTGCTATGATTTGATCCTGGTCGATCAAACAAACGAGTAGCGTTTAAACACAAATGTTTATTCACAGCTTATATACAATAACAAATCAACTCATCCTTATCTAGGTTAATATGCTGGGAAATATTTGCATCTGGATTAACAGTTCCACGACTAATACAAAGAAAACTAACTGGCTGTTAGCGTATCCGGCTACTGCAATAGTAGCTCAAGAGATCTATGGATTTACCTCCGGTAGATATTTAATCAAGAAACTCGAGATCACG
This sequence comes from Argiope argentata, assembly GCA_026289955.1. Classification (NCBI taxonomy): domain Eukaryota; kingdom Metazoa; phylum Arthropoda; class Arachnida; order Araneae; family Araneidae; genus Argiope; species Argiope argentata. Next base: position 281,116 of record JAOUZG010052944.1, read on the forward strand.
TGTATCTCTTCAGCTGTCCAGCTCGTCAGATCTCAGCTCTTCTCGTCTCGTTGTCTCTCTTTTCAAAACCCTCCATTTTAACCCTGGTCAAACTCCGCCTCTCAGGTTCGCATTAGTGCGCTGGAGATGGCGATCATCCAATAACTCTTCAGAAATATTCCCAGTGATCAGCCGTGGGAATATTTGTTAATTGTCCACCCTCCTAGCAGACCCTCCCAATAGGGAAATAATGGCATTTGGAGGTTTCAGCACTTCTTTCTTCACAGGGCCGTAAAACGCATGCGTTGTTCATTATCTGAATATTCAAGTTCGGGTGGTCCCATAGGGGAAATAGTTACATCTGGGGTTTTGACACGGTTTCTTTCTTCAGTGGGCCGTAAAACGCATGGGTGGTCTATTATCTAGACTCTATTTACGTCCAGATGGTGACACTAAAGGGGGATAGTGACAAAGTCCATCACAAAAGAAGGAATCGTCCCACAGCTGACCAGATGTAATAATGATCTAACATGTGTCTGTTAGAAAGGGAAGGAAGTTTTACAACTTCTTTACAATATGATTCAATTCCTTGGAACTATGAAAAATGCACGATTGGTTCTTTATTTGGGCTCGACTAATGGCCAAAATGATCCCAATAAAAGAGAGATTATCCTTTCTAGTAGTCTGGAGGCACTTAACAATGCGAGGGTGTTACATAGTTGATGACCCTGTTGGCCGGAAATGCCAATTATCAAGTGCGGTAACCAGGAAACGTTACAACTTTCAAATAGGTGTCTAAAGACAAGAGTGCTGAATCTTTACATCTATCTTTATAATATTAATATGCAAATCAAAAGAGAGTCAACCTTATCAGAGTCAAAGTTTCGTAAAGAATTTTAGAAATATAGTATTGTGCCAAAACTCTTCTGTTAATTTTTAACCTGTTCACAGAATTTAGAATTCTATAATGAATTTAAAAATGCATACACATTTTGTTTAGTTTAAAGTTTCGAATTACATTATTTACACACAAGTTAATTATAAAATTATATTTCTTGGACGCAATAAAGTACAGAGCACTCGTCTTCATTAAAATTACAGGTTCGAATTTTTTTGATGATTCTACTTTCTATTCTTGTGTAAGAGAAAGTAAAAATGGAATTCTTACTTTAAAACTTTGAAAGTTCTGTTGAAAATTTCTAAACATTCCATTTTTATATTCTTTGCAGGAGTGCTCAGCTTATGATTTGCAGAATTTAACAAATGAAAAAAAAATCTGTCAAACAACTAGAAAATGTTGCTGAAAAATTTCATGATTTTCAGTTTTGAGTCGCTTTGTATATATGTTGAACTCGCAATTCAAAATTTTGCAAATTATTCAGAAATTTTCAAATTTTTAAAATCTTTTTTTTATTAACCATTTCAACATACTTTTGTATGATTCTTTTTTCGATCATACAATACATTTCAGAATCAAATCTTTTTCCCAAGTTAAAATTGCTATAATTGAAAAATCATCCACCAAAAATCAGTTCCAATAATACTTTGAAACAACGAAGTTTTAAACAAAAGGAAATAATAGATACAATTAACTGCTCGAATTAGGTTTTAAAAATCAATTAATTGAAGGTTGAAATAACCATTATTTCTTCCTTCACAAACAGTTAACGGAAGGAAGGAAATATTCGAGAAAATAGTTATTCTTTTTAGTAGGAAAAAAGGCTCTTAGTTAATTCCCCTCACATGTCTGTGAACAAGAGCTCCTTTCTCTAACTACGGTAAACTATTTTAGGAGGAAGTAATAAAAAGATATTCAAATGGGATAGATACTTGCATTGATAATTGCTTTTTTACATCTGAAAATTGATTTGACTTTGACCTAGTTACATATTTAATATTATTATTGTTCATTGTTTTTTCATGGCAAGCACGAGCTATTCAGCAATAAAATTATTCATATAGAATAATAGTTTATTATTATTGCATATACCTGAATAGGTTTATTCTATAAAGTTTCCTTTGAACAACTATAATTTTATCATGTCAGAAAATGATGCTGTTTTTTGGATGAGGGCTTTGGCGTCAACAAAAATCCGCAGGTGAAAAATGATAAATAAACCGTAGGCGAATTTTATTATCTGCACGAGCATCTCAAATAATCAGCTTTTAATAACGCGTTGTCATCCCTCTCTGATTAAAAAAAATTAGTTAATGACTACAGCAAATAAAACCTAGAAAAATGCCATTGTGAGCGCGTAATTATATGAAATGAAATACGTAGGAAATGTGATATATTTTTAAACAATAAATACGAGACAAAGTTTTTTATGATCGTTTGCAATACCAAAGTGACTCATTCAATGAAACAATTGAAATGAATAAGAATATAATTTAATTTGCACGAACACGTGGGGCTTGGCTGTTCAAGAAATTATGTTCAGATATGAACATTGAAATATGCATAGCAGATTTCATTTTAACCTATTTTATTATTAAATTTATATTTCATTCTTATATTAACAATATTTGATCTGCATTTTGATAAATATCTTGTAATGGAAGTGTTGAAATACATGAATTCAAAGAACTTGATAAATTATTTCATTAAATCTCTCTCTATAAAAAGATAATATTTGTATTACATAAATCATACTTTGTATTGGTATATTATGCTGACAATAAATAATCTGACAAATATATTAGATTACATCACTAAAAGCTCTTGCAGCTATATTTATACCAATATTTTGCTCAGCAAAGAAATCAAAAAACAAAATATCATTTGCTTGGATTAGGACTTACCGTACCAACCTCAAATCAGGCCAAAGAAAATTAGATTAAAAAAAGACAAGAATATATAAGTAGGCTCCAAATATAGCGTTTAAACAAGAACTATAGTAAGCTTTCCATTACCTATGGAATTAAAGTTCTATAGGTAACGGAAATATAAAAAAATAAAATTTTGTCTCCTCAAAATGACTTTTTTTCATCATCTTATTTCGATAAATTGCATTCATTGATAAATTGTTACATTCATTTTGATGAATAGTTATATTAATTTACTAAGGAAATGTCGAAATACGCGATTTCAAGGAACAAGATAAGATGTTTCATAAAATTTCTCTAAATAAAACTCTAATATTTGTATCACATAAATTATATTTAGTGCCGTTATATTTGGCTGGGACAGTCTGGTTGGTAGGGTGTTGGCTTCGCATCCCATGGTGTACAAACCCACCAGCCGAAGACTCTCTGTTTGTGCGGTGGCTGGCTCAATTTAAATCTGTAGTAGTCGCAAAGTCCTCCATGTATAGAGTTATACCACTGGGCGTACTGGGTCGGAGGTGATCGTTCTCTGTTCCAGATCTAAATTACGATCTGTGGATGAATGAGTGAATGCATGAATGAAGTCCGTCTCGTAAAAGGGATTTGTGACGTGTCTGAGCTAGAAGTCAGACTTCTGCCCTCGGTTGCTCAGGGGTCCATACCCTCAGAAGCTACTGCAACCCTTCTTCCATTGTAAAGCGGAACACGGGGATAACAACAAGCGGTATATTACATTGTTAACAATTAAATACAATAAATCGTCATATGAATATTTTAGATTGCATTACTAAACGCTCTTACAATCACATTTAATTCAGCATTTCACTAAGAAAATTATTAGAACTATAAAAAAGGATTAAAAAGGCTCGGAAAAGGACTCACTGTGCCTACCCTAATTCAGGGGGTAAATAAGATGCAAAAGAAGTTAAGATTTAGCATCTAAGCGCTAAACAGAAGGTTTAATCAAAAACGAAAACTTTTAACTGCCGTCCAAGACGCATCGCTATGACTTACATACGTTATTACGTTATTTTATTGAAAATTTTTTCAAGGTTTGCTTATCAAAAATGATTTTTAAAGGTTTTAAAATTCAAAAACTTCCCCTTTTCAAGTTATCAATTTTCTTTAATTTATTAATTTTTAAAATTTAATTGGTTACAGAATCTGAAATAATCTTTTAAATGTTATGATGAAATTCAAACTCATTTATCAAAGCTTTCAATAACGTTTCTTAGCGAAATTTTAAAATTGTGAATTCAAAATTCTTTCTTTGCATATGAATTCCTAAGTAGTTGAAATAAAAAAAATATATTAAACAATGTTAAAAATCAAAAATTTTGAAGAAAAAAATGAATATCAAAGGTCACCAGCATTGAGGAATTCTATTAATAACCTATACATCATAATTAGTTATTTTATGAAATAATTTGATAGGGAAAAATATTTCTTTCATTTGTAGCAGGTACAAATAGTTTTGATAAGTAACTATCAATTATTTTATGTTATATTATCAAGGATTTTATAAAGTAATATATGAAATATATATGCATGTAAATACTTTTTTAAAATCAAATTCCTAAAAGTATTTGCATATTATTCTATAAGTTAAGCATCGGAAGATAATACTGAGATTTAAATCTTCAATTCTTCAAAAATACAATCGTTCAAATTTTCAGTCGTTAATAAAATACTTTTTATTCATTCACTCAAGTTCAAGTACATTTTTTAAAACTTGTAGCTGATAACACTCAATATTAATGCAGTTTTTGCAAATATTAATTTATTAATTAGTTTAATAAAATTTTAATACTTTAAATAGAATTTTAGCAGCTTGTAAGGAAAATCGAAGTCAACAAACAGTACTGCGATCGGTAAAAGGCGATGATTTCAGTATTTTTCACATGAAAACGAAAAATGCGATTTCAGTTCTTGCAAAAATCAATAATTTTTTACTAATTTTTTTAATATTAATTGTAATTGTTTAATAAAAAGAAACTAAAATAAAATTGTTCTTTGCTGACCAATGAAGGAATTGACTTTAAGATCATGATCAATTAATCAAATAAAAAATTTTGAATTGTAACCAGAAAGTGTATGGAGGACTAATTTGTTAGTTGTCAATTTTTTATGTTTCATAGATTAATTTGTTTTCTTGATAAAGATTAAGAAATTAAAATTGAAGAAATTACGAGAAATTTTATCCATAATTTAGGCACTCTGTACACTTAAAGGCGAGTTTTGGCTCCACCCATTTGTGACGGGAATGACTTCCTTAGGGAAAGGTTGTATCGTGACCGGTTATGACCCTTAAAACTCAATTGCAGTTCCCTCCACTGTTGCTGTAGCTGCTATCCGGTGTTTCAGTATTATTAATCCGTGTGATTTCTAAAGGTTCATAGAGGCGGTGATATGACTTGTCCGTAATTTAGAAAGAAGTTAAATTTGCATATAAAAAGAATAATATCTTCGCAAAGAAACGTGTTTCAGGTTCATTAATAATTTTATTGATAGCATCAACTTCCGTGATACTTCTAATATGAACTTTAATATACAATGATAAATATCTTTCCCAGATCTTTGATAATACGTAAATTGCTCTCAGATCGACATCGAGTCATTGTTATGATGATCATTTACCATTTTAAATTCAATCATATAGTTCAAAGATCACCAGAAATTTCGTTTAAAGATTTGCGGTTGGAAATTTTTAGCTATCTCACTCTGTTGCAATGGGGTTTTTCCAAGCGAATTGTTTAAAGAAAAACCTTGAAAGAATAAGTTCTTTCAAGTTTTTTAAATCTTTAATTGAAAGTCACACGTTTCCAGTCCCGGTTACAACAATTGCCATGCTTGTGTGAGGGGTAGATAAGAGCTAATGCCTTGAAATATATTGCTATAGCTGCAAACATATTCTGTGAACACGATCTACAAATTTAATAGAAACAGTTTATTAAATTATATTTTTATGATTGAATTTATAAAATAATTTTTAAATACTATTTTCCAATATCCAATTTACAGCGTTTTATTCATTATTTTATATATAATATATCATGAAATAAGTGTTTCGGAAATACTATACCAGTCGGCACCAGTTGCATAGAACCAAAATTTAATTAAGTTCAGTCTACTTCAAATTTTTATAATACCGAAATATCATCTTATTATTTTTATATTGTGATTATTTGTTTGTTTTTTCAAAGTAATTACTTATTTAAAAAATGAAATAAAAACCATCTACATCTGTAACGAACCGGAAAGGGGGATGTGGAGCTCTAGAAACGGGTATGTGGATTGGTGTTAAGTATTGTTTGTAGTTTAGAATATCCTAATATTAAAAATTTTAAGCTCAAAATTTCTAAAAATAAATGGAATTTTGATAATAAATTCTATTTTTGAAAATATGAATCAAATCAGAGCAAAAATAAATAAATAAATAAATAATTAAAAATTAAAAAAAGGAAAGTACCTCATATTCCCTCTTTCCTGATGAATATACTCAGTAAAATACATTGCTCATGAAGTATTTGTTTTTATTTGCGCTTTCTGTTCAAAATGCAAAATTATTTCATTTTATAAAAGCAACAGATACGAACTAATTAGAAGCGAGAATTCAGGTATTGTTGTTATTAAATGATAAAATATCTCATGAACATACGCCTTTTAGAAGAGAATATACCTAGACGGCTATCCCGTAATTTATCAGAGACTGATGTCTGTAATTGTTGTCTGATGAATTGATATCTGTAAAATTCAGTTAAATAACAATTTTCCTTTTGCATCAATTTTTCAATTCTAAATGCCTTTTGAGGACATTAAAAATATTTAGAAGCTGTATATTACTTTTTATAATTTGAAAGAATTTTTATATAAGTCGATCTCCTCTAAAAGTTTTGTCAGAACAAAGTAAACAATAAAATATGATATATATGAATAATAACAAGATATCTTAATAATGACAGATCATCATAATAATGATGATAATAATAAATGAAATGTCCTATGTATATTTCAGTGTATCATGTCAGAACATCATTTCTTGAACGGACAAGCATCTCGTGCTCGTGCGAGTTAAATTATATTCTTATTCATTTTAATTGTTTCATCGAACGAGTCACTTTAGCATCGCAAACGATCATAAAAGCGTTGTCTCGCATTTATTGTTTAAAAAAAATATCACATTTCCTATTTGTTTCATTTCATATAACCACGTGATCACAATGGTATTTTTCTACGTTCTATTTGCTGTAATCATTAACTTATTCTTTTTAATCAAAACTTTTGCAAATGGGATGGCATCAAGTTATTGAAAGCTTATTTTTTATGATCATCGTGCAAATAATAAAATTTTTAGTTTTCGGCTACGGATTTTTGTCGACGCCTGAAAACCTCATTCCTAAAACAACATCATGTTCTGACATGATAATAAGTAATAAAACAGCAGATGAATAATAGTTTTGGCATAAAATAAAGTTCATTTACTCTTTAGTACATCTACATTTCCAACACTTAATTCGAATTGATATGAGCATACTTTATCATTTTGTGTGTGTGTGTGTAGTGTGAGGGGGTTCAGGTTCAGACAGCATTTTAAAAATTAAAGGGATGGTGGTTTTGCCTTTTGATTTTTCTACTTTTCAATGAAGGTTAAGTCTTTTTTAATTAAATCAAAATTAGTACAGGAATTCATGTTTCAGAATTGAAATAGAAGCTAGATTTTTTCTTCCATGACTAGTTAAAAAGGAAATTCGCACAAATCTAAATCAAATCACTTTAACTCCACCCTCTCACTGCCACACCTACAGGGTGGAGTTAATGTGAAAGTCAATGAATATAAGTCGAAGTCATATACACAAGAATGAAATACAACAGAATTGTCGAAACCTTAATTTATTGTCTGCTTTGAGGTAAGAAAATTTCATATTCTAGAATAGCAATAGTTTGTATGTCTTTGTCAATCGATGTTTTGGCACTTTATATTATCATTTTCGAAAACTTCACAATCTCGCTTTTAATCAGGATTTATCATATGTGACATTGTAATATTCTATTTAGAATGTTCACCTTTTAAAAAAACAGACGTAATTATATCTTGAAGGCCAAATATAATTTAAAAATCTGACTATTTTTAACTTGACTTTTCCCGTAGTGCTAATCACAGCTCTTGCGTCTGGTTTAAAATATTTCAGATAGATCATTGTTTAAAAGTTTAAGTATTCATCTAGAGTATAACATTTTATTTTAATTCGGTATCGGGATATTTCCCTTTAAATGTCTAACTTATGTCTCAAAATGCCAAATGGATTAAAAATCAATTTTTCTTACAAAAATTTTTTTTCTACAAAAATGTTAACCACAACTTGCATTTTTGGTCTAAAACATTTCAGATAGATGTACAAAAATATATCATTGTTAAAAAGGTGAAGTATTTATCTCGAGCATTCCATTTTATTCTACTTTGGTGTCTGGATTTTTGATTTAAATGTTTGATTTGTGTCTCAAATTATTAAATGTATTGAAAATCAATTACAATTTTTTTCTTGTAGAAAGAATGGTTGCAATTATATCTTGAAGGTCAAATATAATTTAAAAATCTGACTATTTTAAGCTTGACTTTTCCAATAGTGCTAATCATAGCTTTTGCGTTTTGTCTGAAATATTTCAGACCGACGAGCAAAAATATATCATTGTTAAAAAGGTGAAATATTCTTTTAGAGTATTATATTTTATTCTAATTTGGTATTCGGATATTTTCCTTTAAATATCTTACTTATGTCTCGAATTTCCAAATGTAATGAAAATCAATTACAATTTTTTTTATAGAAACAAGGGTTGCAATTATATTTTGAAGGTCAAATATAATTTAAAAATTTGACTATTCCTCTTCTGCTAACCACAACTCTTACTTTTGGTCTAAAACACTTCAGTTAAGGGAACAAAAATATATGTCCTTGTTAAAAGGTGAAGTATTTATCTAGAGTGCTCCATTTTATTCTAATTTGATTCCTGGGTATTGTTCTTTAAATGTTTGAACTATGTCTCAAATTATCAAAGGTATTGAAAATCAATTACAATTTTTTCTTATAGAAAGAATGATTGCATTTATAGTTTTAAAGTCAAAAATAATTTTATTGACTAATTTTAAGCTTGACTTTTCCCCTAGTGCTAAACCACAACTCGCACTTTTGGTCTAAAAAATTTCAGACAGAGGAACAAAAATATGTATCCTTGTTAAAAATGAAGTATTTTTCTAGAGTATTGCGTTTTATTCTAATTTGATATCTGGATATTTTCCTTTTAATGTCACACATTGACAAATATAGTGAAAATAAATTAAAAATTTTTCTTATAGGTAAAAGGGTTAAGGAAGTTTTTCTTATAGAAAGAAGGGTTTAAGGAAGGTTTTTTATATAAAGAAGGGTTTAAAGAAGGTTATCTTATATAAAGAAGGATTTAAAAGGGTTTTCTTATAGAAAGAAGAGTTTAAGGTAGATTTTCTTATAGAAAGAAGGCTTTAAGGTTGGATTTTTTAATAGAAAGAAGGGTTTAAGGTAGATTCTCTTATAGAAAGAAGGTTTTAAAAGGAAAGTTTTCGTATAGAAAGAAGGGTAGTTTATGTAAACAACATATTTGTTAAGAATATTTATTTTTCAAAGAAAATGCAAAATTTTAAAAGGTTTATTTAGTTTAATGATGTTTTGATATGCTTTTCTTTTTATGCTTAGTTTTCCCGTTAGAGACGAAATTTTCTTCGATGAGTAAAACGGTTATTCTTTAACATAAAAAAAAATAATGAGACAGGTCCTTCTAAAACTTTCTCGAATGCATTATTACAAAAGTATTATCTTCCTCTATATTCTCGAGTAAAATTATGGGCAATGAATAAGCCTCATGGCTTACTAAAATGTAGTAACTAAACTTAGTAACCCAACGTAACGTAACGTAAACGTAGTAACCCAAACTTAATAAAACGTACCGATTCGCCAAAATCACAAGTTCAAATTTTTCGACGATTTCTTTATTTTCTCTGTAATGCGTATTAGAGGAGATATTATAATGGTGAAAAATTTAGAAAGAAAAAGAGAGAAATGCATACATTTCAAACTTTACAAAAATCTAAAAATTATTATTATTATTATTATTATTGAAATTATGTCTGCCAATTTGTGAATACTATGATTAAAAACGCTTAAATATTTTGCCATATTTGAAATTGTGTAGCATTTGTACAATATTTTAATCAAATTTTTGACAAATTCCATTCAAATAAAGTTTATATGTCTGACTATCAAGATGAAATTAGATAAGACTATTATAAAATTTAAAGATCTGAATCGAAGGAGCATTATGCAAAGATTTATCATCTAAATTGAAAATATATCCAATTTTGAAATAAAACTGTAAAAATCATGGGATCATATGCTTTTCTATAGTTTTAAATTTTAAAAAAATCGCGATAACTGAAATACGTAATAACGAAAAAAAAAAAACACAACAACAACAAAACCCTTGATTTTTTTTGGGGGGGGGGGGGGGAGGGGGTTACAACTGTAGCTTTAAGACAAATTTTAGTTTCAGTCTGTCAGAAACAGATGTCAAAAATACAAATTTGATTTTCAGATATTTGTGTATTAGCAGTATGTCAGTGATTAATCGTTTGAAAAAAATCATAATTTTTATGATAGATTCAATAAAAATGTTCGGGAATTTTGCGAATTATTAATAGTTTTTTTCTTTTTTTCACCCTTTCTGCGAATGCATTAACAACAATGATTACATTACAGTACATTAACAGTAACAGTGACTTCATTAACAGTTATTCACAATTTTACGTAAGACTTTCAATTTATGCCGGAAAAATTGCTTATTCCATTATTAGACAAAATCCGAGTAAAATTAGGGAGATCACTCCCACCGAAAATTCTATAAAATAATGGATGTTAAGGAATGGAAAAATATGTTATCTTCAACTGAAGAGGTGTTTTCAAGTATATTGTAAAGAAAATTTATCAATGCTATGTTATTGAGAAAATGATGAAATTTCACTACTTTACAAAATGCTACAATGTTCTAACATGTAGCTAAATGTTCTAAAATGGGCATATGGTACAATAACACATTAAAGAAAGAAATGTTAGAAAGATAATTTATCAGAAATTATAGCTTTTATTACTTGATAGGTTGGAGCATAGTTTAAGTCATTCATATTAGTGTTTTTATTTTTTTATATTGATTAAAATGTTTGTTTGCTTGAATACAAAAGAAATTCCTTGAACAATAAGCGAGTACTACAATCAAAATTATAAGGAATCAAATACTTAATTTCTGTCTTTAAAATCCTATGAGCATTTTAAAAAGAAGACACGCCGGTGTCCTGGAATAGGGGTAGTGCGTCTTCCCCGTGATCTGGATGTTTTGGGTTCTTGTCCAGGTTCGGGTATGGTTGCTGTTCTGTGCTCTATACGTAAGTTGCATGACCTTTGTAAAAAGAAACTGTGCAAGCGATTGTGATGAGTCAACATTCTCCCTAAAGACTCAATTATACCAAGTAACTGGAAAAGGGAAGATATTCTATTCTTTACTTTTCACGGATCATTCCCTTCATATCTCCAATGGTTTAACCTGATCCCTGATGCTTCCTGCCCTTGAGGAAATCTTGATGCTAAGCCGATCCACTACGCAACAGAATGTTTGCTGACTTCCTCCTTCCATATGACTAAGCCAACACCTGAACTAGAACGTGCTTGGTTCCATAGTGTTGTCTCTTCCCAAGGATCCAGGTTGAAAATTCGAAGAATGATTCGCCACAATGAAGAAAACAGAGATTTGTTTAAATTTTAAGAATATTATCTTCAAGAGTAGCTTCAAGAGTACAAATCCATACCTTTTTTCTGTTATTTTTGTGTTTGTACATACCATTTTTTTATTTTTTGTGTTTCTCTTTTTTATTATTGTTTCTGTCCTCGTCCCTAAATTTTTCTTTTGTATTTTTGCAATATTTCTCAGAAATTTGTAATTTCAAACAAATGCAATTGCTAGCTTAATTATATAAAGCCACCTTCCATTTAAATTTCAAACTGCTCACTGCCTCCATCTTTCTTTAATTCAAAATTAAAATCCCCTATTATTATGAAATTCTAACCGATAATTGTGTGACGCTTAACAGCAGTCACTTTCATTATATTTCCCACTTCATGCATATTGCACTGTTTAAATAACCAGGTGGTTATAGATGCAGGGGCATGAAGCGGTGTTGTGTTATGAGTCAGTAGCTGAATCCTAGTCTTGGCCCTAGTTGGAGCTACTTCAAAACAACGGACGCTTATTTCGAGTTAAAATCGCTGGTAGGTATCAGAGAGTTTGCCCATGGCAAGTGCCATAAGAAACAACAACAAAGAGGACAAGAAAATTGTTTATATGTAATAACAAATTGCTGCAAGGTGATTTATCTTAACTTCCGTAACGAAATTATTCTTTGAAGCAAGAATTTGATAAAAAAAATGGCAGCGAAAGCTGCAGATCAAATGAAAATGAAATGCAGTCAAACACGTGCTATCTTTTTCAAGGATAAAACTACTGGCTGCGTATATTTGTTACAAGGTGAACAACCCCGGAGCTATAAATCTAGATAGGAAAAAAATGCACTGCAAAAAAAAGCAATTGTTAGCAATTCTGAATTTGTAAGAACTTTCCTTTACAGAGAAATGATCTTAGTAGTTCAGTACCGTTATGAAATAGCTTCCAGGCATTTTGATGTGAGTGATTGAGGATGGGGCTAGAAAGGTGATTAAAGACATGGAACTCGTCGGATTTAGAACAGGCAACACCTGCAGGCAAAAACGTGATATCTGTTCACGTGCCGTAGTATGTTTCCTTTTGGCTAAGAATTTACGTGGAATCTTTTATTGCCAATATTTCATGAAAATTATCAGTTCCATTTGAATTGTTAATGCCTTAATTATAATTTGATTTTTTGTAATCGAATTTTAAAGTGATATGGTAATTTTCCTTTAGCCGGGCGCAAGCGAAAAATCACAAAATAATGTAGAATATCGCCAAATTTCCTACATTAATTTCAAAGCGAAATTTCGCCAAATCATGTAGAATTCCGCCAAATTTATTTGGCGATGTTTTTTTTTTTTGCGCCTGGCTAACGGGAAAATACCGATAATACCATTTATATGATATAGTGAAAAAAGGCATTTCCGGTTTTAATTATTTAGATGCTGTTATTATATTATTTAATGTCATTCGTTTCTTCATTCTATACTCTTTGATTTTCTAAATTAGTATTTCAAAATGAAAAAAAAACAATATTTTTTTAACACTGAGATAATATGAGACTTATTCTCAGAGAATCGAGAACCGGACTTGCATTTAACAAAGTGACTGTAAATTTAATTGATTGATTTGCAAAATTCCTAAATATAAATTAAATTTTGAGTGAAGACGATTCTATTTGTATGACATTAGAGTGATCCAAAACTGAGTTGATGGAAACAGCTTTTCAAGGTTTATCTGAACCAGGATCTATAATCAGTCTTGAATCAAGAAGGCATTTCCAAAAAGTTTAGGATTACAAACGCCATGGATGGTTATATATATTGAGAAACATTGTAGATGCAAATATTGAAAGCTACAAAATTAACGATTCATATAACATGTTTTTGAAATCACAATCTTATAATTTGTTGTTGCAATTACAAGCGGTGTAGAGTTACAAACGGAACGAGAGTGAAATAGTTATGAAAGCTTTAGATTTATTTGCTGCATTTTTGAAATTTCAATTTGAATTCTTTAATACAATCGTCAGCGATGTAGAATAACAAACGGCATAGGTTCGCAATAGATAATAACAAAGATTATAGATACAAACACTGAAAGTTACAGAACTTTTTTTTATTTATTTGCTTGTTTTTGAAATCACATCTTATAATTTGTTGTTACAATTACAAGAGGTATAGGATTACAAACGGAACGGAAGTGGAATAGTTATAAAAGCTTTAGATTTATTTGCTGCATTTTTGAAATTTCAATTTGAATTCTTTAATACAATCATCAGCGATGTGGAATAACAAACGACATAGATTCGCAATCGATAATAACAAAGATTATAGATACAAACACTGAAAGTTACAAAACTTTTTTTATTTATTTGCTTGTTTTTGAAATCACATCTTATAATTTGTTGTTACAACAAGTATAGGCATTGTTGTTATTTGTTATTACAACAATTTATTACTAGAGGTATAGGATTACAAACGGCGTGGGAATAGAATATCTATGAAAGCTTTGTATTTACTTACTGTATTTTTAAGAACACAGATTCAATCTTAAAACTTATCCGTTTTTCTTCCAAATATTCTAACACTTTTATCGAGAAAACAAAGAGACTGTTTTCGAATCTGCGTTTTGGTGAATTCCTCATATAAAAACTGGGACCCTCTGAAAATAATTTCTGTGAGAAAATATTTTCAAGCGATAAAAAAAATTAAAATAAATAAATAAATCTTAATAGCTGATGTATTTATAATCACATACATAACTTATCCCTTCCCAATTTAAATCAATATATACTCATAATGCTATACTTAATAATTTTCTTTCGAAGCATATTGCTTAATCATGGTAAAAAATACGGGAGAAAGGCAGGTTTAATTGATGATGATGATGATCGCGTGTCCGGTTTTACCGCGGAAAGAGGGGTGCAGTAGCTTCTGAGGGTATGAACCCCTGAGCACCCGAGGGCAGAAGTCTGACTTCTAGCTCAAATGAAGATGAAACACACACCCATACGCTTGCACAGCCCCTTCTTACAGGGGGGCACATTCACACATCTCACAGATAGCACACACAGAAGAACAACCATGCCCGAACCGGGACTCGAACCCGTGACCTCCAGAACACGAGGTAGACGCGCTACCTCTGTGCCAGCAAGCCGGCGGCAGGTTTAATTTTAATTTAATTTAAATAAATTCCGAGAGACACGCATTATGCACAAGCAGCATGGCACAAAAGCAGACATAGGGTAAAAAGGCATAAAGAGCATAAAATAGGCATAAAAGGGAACGAAATCATTTACTGGTCTTATATACCATGAGATTCTCCTAAATTTGACAGGTGGTGAATTTTGACAAAAATTCCCCCACGTGTTGACCTTGGCGAGAGAAAAAGCAGGAATTCTCTAAAACAATTTGTTTAGATCATTGATCTCTTGGTACGTAGATAGATGAGGCAATATGTAATATATTACGCGATCAGAATGTTAAACTAGATTATCTGAAGATTTAGGCTGGAAATGATCGATATAGAGTGTATTTTTTTTAAATTACATTAAAATCTGATATGGCTGAAAACATGAATTCCTTCGAAACAGTTTGTTTAAAATTAAAAATTGCTTATATTATGAAAGAAAATTAGAACTAAAATGATTGACAAAAGTACCAGTACCTCCAGTAGTATTACTCCCAACATGGAGGACTTTGATACCATCTCATATTTAATTTGTGCCATCCACCACACGCACGAAAAGTCTTCGGCTAGCGGTTTCGAATTGCCTGCTCATGGAATGCGAGTCCAATACTCTTACCAATCAGGCTATCTCGGCTTACTTAATTAACTTCCGTTCACGTTAATTAACTTCAATTAATTAACTGAGTGATGGAATCATTTCAATGCAGCTGTGAAAAAGCTTAATGAAGTGAACTGAAATTCTTATGATAGTTTATTTTCATTTGATTGTCGCCATTTGACAATAAATAATAAGAACAATTTCTGTGCCATATATGATAACATTTTGTATATAAATATATATTGATTTCTTAAGCATTCTACCAATTTAGATGCCATTTTGTATTTTAATTTTTGATTATTAACAGTGACAATCAGATTAGAATTATTTGTAGCAAGGTAATATCCTATACAGAAAGTCACATCTTCTATTGGATTAAAGAATATAGAATAACTTAAAAATAGTAGGAAACAATTAGCAAAAGGGAATTTAGATATACTGATAAAATATTTTATTTAAATAAATAAATAAATAATTAAATGCAAATACTATTTTGAAAATTTTTGCTAATAAATATAAATGAATTGATGCGTATAAAATACTTAATTCTTTAGTGGAAATCAACTTATTCATTAGAAACGTGAAACAAACACATAGTAACTATATTTTGGTCATAAAGCACTTTTTTCCCAAGCAGATACTAATAAATGAAGAAAAATATATTGAATTTTAAATTTTTCCTGAATGAAGAACTTTTATTGTTTATTTATATAGAATTGGAGCCGTTGAAGTTCATTGAAAATTGTTATTTTGTTATTTTGCTATGACAACTATTGTATTCGTATTTAAAATTATCAAAACGTGTTTAGGCTGATATATGTATTTGAACAAATGTATTAGGCTGATATTTCTATTTGAACATATTAAAACATATTTGTATTGGAACATAACAAATTTAATTTAAAAATTTAAAAATGTATTTGTATTTGAACACACACGCAGTTTAGTTGAAAATTAAAAAAATATATTTGAATTTGAACATATCAAAATGTAATATGGTTGAAAAGTTCAAAATATATTTGTATATGAACACACCAAAACGCAGTTTAGTTAAAAATTTTGAAATATATTTGTATTTGAACATATCGAAACTTATATGTTTTTAAACACATCAAAATATATTTGTATTTGAACACATAAAACATGCTTGTATTTAAACATATAAAAACTTATTTGTATTTGGGAATATCAAAACAAGTTTGTATCTGAACAGATGAAAGATAAGAATGTTAAGATAAAATATTTTTTATTTATTGATGATTAGTTTTTAATAAGGTTTGTGCATTTTTTATAAAACAATGCATGATCACGCATTAAACTTTTGAAAAAGACAGCGCACAAAAGAATAAAAATAATCAATTGATTATTAAATCAGTTTTGAGTTTCTAAAGCATCTCGTCATATTAAATATATTGTCTTAATTTTTAGAGAAAGCTTATTAGTGGTTTTTGATTTCGAAAAGTTCTAACGTACGATAAATTATCAAATCATTGTGCAATTTTGAAACAATTGTTAGCTCCAATATTTCTAGAATATTTCGATATTTATAGGGTTTTTTTCATTGATCATTTTGTAGGTTCCAGAAAACAATTTGTCGCAAAAACAATTGTGATGTGTTTATAACAATATACAAGGGAATTTACGCCACTGCATCAATTATTTTTTTAAACAACAGGTGTCTTTTTAGAATATTCTTAGAACTAACACGTTTATCGAATCGATTTACAGTAATGTCGTGATTGTATCCTTATACCAAAAGCAAAGGAAGTCGGTTAACTATAAAGTCTTTTGTAATATTTTTACGAAAAATTAAACATTCAGATAAACTTATTAATTTATATTCATGAGTTTTCTTACATTTTTTCCGGGAAAAAATTGATTGTAAACATATGAATCATAAGTTGTTCTCTGCTGATTACATGTAGTTGAAGTATTAGTAAAAAAACTTAATGTTATTTTTATTTATCGCAAGGTAAAACCAAAAGGACAGACGGCCAGTTTCCTTGTACGTCCGCTGCAACATGTTGTTCCATGTGTTGAGGCTGAAACTCTTCATTGTTTTAATCCACGCGCATGCGCACATAAAACTCAATACACTTTGTAGCAGACGATCTAATATGCTTATCGAGTCACGTGGGAAACGACCTAGAAGATTTTTTTTTGTTGAAAGGAGAAAGGAGTTGAACTTCCGTCAATGGAAAATGTGAACGCTTGTTATCATTTTTTTATTATTTTTGTTTAGTGACGTGATAAATAGATGTTCCCAATGAATGTATTCGTCGGTTGCAAATGATAAAATCTAAAAGAAGCTTCACATAAATACTCTTACTTAACAATATTTCTCATTTGAAATTTTAGAAGCGGCAGTATTTTGACATTTTTATTGAATTGTTGCTCTCCATATAAGAATTAAATATTTATGTTTAAAAAAGGTAAGCTGAATTTTATTTAGTACCTTTGTACTACAAAGATGCAAGGATTTAATAAAAATTTTCAGTTGATAAAATTTTATATTAAAATGTCATCAGTGTTTTTTTAATTTAGAAATTTATTAAATTACAAAAATTAATACTTAAAATTATACTAAAATCACTTTAAGTCTAATTTAAATCTAAGGATTTATTTGTAATATTCATTAAATACAAAAAATTATTTTTAGTTAGTATTTTATAACAATAAATTTACTGCATTTTAAAAAATAATTTTTACATTTTATAAAATAATATATAAAAGTACACTAAAATAATTTTAAATCTAATGCATCAAAATTTTAAATCTAAGGATTTATTTGTAATTCAAAAATATGGTTTTACAAATAAAATTTTCATTATTCCTACAAAAAAATTATTTAAACATAATTTATATTTCAATAGAATAGTAAAATGTAAGTTGCTTTTCAATAGTTACTATAATATTTATGCTTGTTACTTTATAAGCGCGTATTTATTTATGATTTTCATTATTTGTGAATTATGGTGCTAAAAGATTTTGTTTTATAATTCTCTTTCTTTGTTTATTTCTATGTAATTTTTTCAATAGCAAATTTTATAGAAGGGCATTTTAATAAAATGTTAAATTAACAATAATAGTTGAAAGTTAGTAACGAATTAATCATCAAACAATTATAATTCCTATTAAAGATAGTTTAATTATTTCTAAGCATTTATAAAGAATGTGTTTGTAATAATTTACTTAGGATGGCCTTAAAAGAATTAAATATGTGTGTGCTTTAATATAATATAACGCCATTTTAGCTAAGATATTTTAATTTTTTGTTGTATGCCCATATTTATATTTTATTATGTGACTAATATATTTTGTTTCAATATCAAGTAAGATATTTTCTCCAATATTTGCTGAGAATATCTTATAGTTACGCTTCGTTGCTTATGTTCTCTAACATTTTTTACATAAATATGGAAACTCAGTTAGTTTTTAAAATTATTACTTTGCTATAATTTATCTTTTAAAAAAACTTCAATTTATTAATATTTTAATTATTTTTTACTTAAATTAAATATTTTATAGGAAAATAATTTTCGTTGTTATTTGAAAGGAAATGCTATTTCTATTTATTAAAAGACATTAACTGCAAACACTGCAGCATTATAAACTGACTCGCAGTGCCCTTTACACATTAATATTTAAATTTTATTTTAATTTTATTTATTGCAGTTAGAAGTTATTTCCCTGTTTCTGAAATTAAATTCGGGAAATTTATTTTTTTAATTGTAAAAAAATGTTTTTACTTTTATATGCAATAAAATTTAGTTATTTGGGGAAAAAATTTATTCGATTTAAAACTGATTACCATTAATTTTTTTTCATATCTTTATATAGAATCACAATACGCTTAAATAAAAATTTATGATTTCGATATGCTTTTGAATTCATTTGTTTTAATCATGCATAAATTCAATAAATGTGCATTTTATTTATTGAATTTACACCATTTAATTAAAATCTTTGATAAATTTAAACGATAACAGTTCAAATTATGAATAATAACAGAATTTCTAAAACATTCATTTTTTATTTCATATTTATTCATTAAGAATCCCAATATACTTGAATTACAATTTATAAGTTCAACATGTTTTCAATTCAATTGCTTTAATTGCCATAAATTCAGCAAATTTGAATTAATGAGGTTTTATTAAAATGTTTGATGGATTTTAAATGATAAAATTTCTAATTATGAATAATCACTGCGTTTCTAAACAATTCATTCAAGTGATTTTTTTGGTAAATCGTATTCCAAAAGTTATGAACATTGAATATAATTAATAATAATATAACATTAGAATTAATAATAATTTTAACCACAATTTAACATTAGAATTAATAATGATATTTAACAATAATTTAACGTTAAAATTAATAATACTTTTTAACAATAATTTAACATTAGAATTATTAACAATTTTTAACTATAATTTAACATTAGAATGTATAATAATTTTTAGAAATAATTTAAAACTTTTTTAACGAATTATTTTGCAATTTATTTTAATGAAAATAAGCGGAATTTGGTAAATAATCAATTGAAGAAGCAGATGAAAAGTTATTAAAAATAGTTAAGACATCTTAACTCATTTAATTAATATTTAAAGATTTTTAATTTTTATCTTTACTTATTATCTATCATTTACTATCTTAATTTTATCTTTTTACATTTTAAAAAATACCATTTGAAAAAACAATCATATTAATGATATTACGATTTTAATTGTACTTTCAAAAATCAAGTCTTCAAATACCTTTCAAATAAATAATAAAGAATATATATATGTTTGCATATATTTCGGATATTTATTTGTCTGAAAAAAATACATTGTTTCATGCAAAATATCATTGAAACAAATCTTGCTATTTCTTATAAATAATTCTATTCCATAATATTTAAATATTGATACTGAGATCTTGCATTTGTTTTTGTTAAATTGGCCAAAGGAAATATTATAGATTCTACTATCGGAAAATAAATAATGTGTTGTTCTAATGTTTTGCCAGATAGCATGATAACATTTGAAATTGGAAATTACCGAAACGAATTTGTTTTATTGCATTTTTAATCGATTGGGAATAGTGACAATGAAAGCCACGTGTTCAGTGTTTCGTGCCGTACTACTTCCTTCAAAAAGCACGTGAAATGCTTTTCCAAAAATTTTCATATGTTCTGGAATATTATGGTCCATTGTTTTCCAATCGATAAGTTCATTCAGATATATTAATGTGTTTTGTAAAACATGTTCTGGAATAAGAAGCAATTCTTATGGGTTGGTCTCATATAAATTTTAAAAGCAGGGCAAAATTATTTCAAAACTAGTCTATGTCCCATACGTTGTATATCGTCACTATTGCCAGGTATGATTCTTTTTATTAAGCTGTGAAAATGCGGGAACTTTTTAATATTCATACTAAAATCTGAAGATATTTTTTCTATTTTATTATTTTTTAATATATCTGTTCGAAACATAAATTTTAAATTTTGTATAATCATTTTTTAAATCATCAGATAGAAAATTTTATTTTATAAAATTCCTAAAAATCCTTAATTTACAATTTCAGTTTCCATAAAAATACAATTTGATTTTATTTGAAAATATGAAAACTTTAAACAATATATTTTTTTGATATAAAGTAAAATTTGAATCACATTTCAAATTCTAAAATTATTCTTTAAAGGATAATTTCAAATAGAATTTTTGAGAAGAAATTTGTAAAATCGTTGATATTAATGTTAAATTCAGAAGATATTTTTTATTGTATTATTCCAGAATATGACAAACATAACAAATTATTTTGTACTAAATAGCATAAATACTAAAGTCAGAAGAATTTTTTTAAATTTTGTTATTTCAAAATATATTAATCGAAAAAAGATAAATTTTAAAGGAGAAATTTCATATAATTTCGTTTTAAACCATTCGTTAAATTTTTTTATTACACTTAAAAAAAACAGGAATTTGTACCACAAAAACCATAAATCAGATGTTACCAAAAAATAATTTTTTTTGAAAATATAAAAGCTTAAAATATTTGTTCTAAATGTTATATAGATTGATACGTGGAATCTAATTTATTGAATTTTAAGTAAAATATAAATCACATGTTTAATTCTAAAACTATTCCTTGAGAAAGACTTTAATTTGAAAATTGAATTGAAATATTTTATTACTTGAATTTTTTCCAGCAGAAATTTTACTGTGGAATCATTGATAATCATATTAATATCGGAAAACATTTTAGTATTGCCTTATTTAAAAAAATGATGTACGAAACAAATAGTTTTATGCTAAATAATGTAAATACTAAAATCAGACGATATTTTTTATTGTATTATTTCAAAATATATCGATTAAAAGATACATTTTAAAGAAAAAATTTCAAATAATCCCTTTTTTAAATCATCAGTTAATATAATGTATTATATAAAAACCCCAAAAAATCGTTAATTTATAATTTCTGTTGCCATAAAAAATGTTATTTTATTTAAAAATATAAAATAGTTAAAGAATATATTCTAAATTATATATAGATTGATATACAGAATGTAATTTAATGAATTTAAAGTAAAATTTGAATCTCATTCTAAAACTATATTTTAAGGATGATTTTAAATAGAACGTTTCAGGCGAAATTTTATTGTGGAATTGCTGATATTTATACTAAAATCAGAATATATTTATTATTATATTAATTCAAGAAATATAATAATAAAAAATAGAATAATGCGATAAAAAATAGAATCATCTTTTAAATAAATTAGAGAAATTTATTTTTTAAGGAAACTATAAGCAACATTAATTTATAGTTTTTTATAACTATAAAAATAAATTTCATTTTATTTCAAAATTTGAAAATATCAAATATACATTCTAAATGAAACATAGATTAATATGTAGAATTTAATTTGTTTCATTTAAAGTAAAATTTAATTTACAATTTAGATTCTAAAAGAATTCTGTGAAATTAATATAAAATAGAATATTTTTTACATTGTTAAGATTAATTATTTATAATTTTGATTTCACAAGTCAATTCCCACAAAAAAGAACATTTTAGAATTTTCATAATAAGTAATAAATAAATTTAGACGTAATTTTACCAGATAGAGTCTGAGAAGTCTCAACTTTATCAGAAATCTGATTTTTCTCAAGAGTCAAAAAATTGGGTTAAGGTCTCCGCATGTTATCACCAAAACAAACCGAAGAACTCAAGTAAGAGACAAGAAAATAGAGCATCTTTATTTGATAATTGGAACTTCATATTATTACAAAATAAGTAAACTGATAAAAACTTTAAAATTTAAAGAAAGTTTAATCGATTGCTTAAAAGATAGGTCACTAATAGTTTTCTTATACGATAAGTGTTTTATTAGGTCAGGTAATAAGTGTTTATTGTATGATTAAAAATATTTTTAAAAATAGGTCGAGTATTTTATGAAATACTTGACCTAAAATAATCTTGGGGAGAATTAAAATTTTCTTTACATAGAAATTAGAAAGAAAATGTTAAAAATTTAAAAAGCGAATAAAATACAATTTTTTTAAATAAAATCTTTTTATTCAGTAGAAATTTTAAATTCCTATTTGAAAGAATTATACATCAACCTATCAATTTATTTTATTTCTTTTATAAGATTTAAAAATGAAATTTTTTAGCTCTAAATAGATATGAATGAATATTTAAAATCATTTCGACTCGGTGATATATTTTAATATGTCAAACTAAGTGATATAACTCTTCTATATATTAAATTCAGTTAAATCTTTCATTTCATTTAAAAAATACATTTTGTATTCGTTATATTTATGTAAATATTTAATTCTTATTTCGAAAATCACTTTTAAAAAAATTCGTTGATAACTTATTTTAAATTCATACAAAGATTAAATTTCCGATGGAGACAGTAATATGGATTTTAGATTAATTTCTTCTTGTTCAATGGCAACGACTGAAGCTTAAGATATTTTTCTCTACCAAATTACAGGATTTGTCCAAAATGAGTTTTATCGCGTATTAATGTGAGTGAGTAAGTTAATATAGGTAGTATTAATACACATATATGGATTAATACGTGTATTAATACAGGAATCTTCTTAGTGTTGTCATTTAAAATTAGAAATATTTCTTTTCTTCTGATTGTTACTTTGAAACTTTCTTGTAAATGCTTTTTTGTATATAAAAGTAAGTATTATTCTGTAATCTGGATGTTGAAATTTTTAAGTCATGCAACTCTTTTCCGGCTACGTAAAAGTATACTTTAACATATAGTAGCACTATTTTAAACAAACATTTGTATTTCATTGCATTAAATTACAATTAAAGTTATAAGCAGTCATAATCCTATGCGCACTATTAATGATAAGCTATTTCCTCCCTTTTTGGCTTATTTTTTCTAAGTTTGTATGTTATGATGATTTTTTATTTCTACTTCTTTTCTAGCAATTTCAATTTCAGTAATCTCCTAAGTATGTGTTTTTACTTTTTTGCAGCTTCTTATTTCTCTTCTGAATGAGAAACTGCACAATTCCCTTTTGAATTCCTATTAGGATTTTCTTGCCTCCTGATTTGTATTACAAAGATAACTCATTTTGCTTCTTTTTTTCGTTGCTTTAATTTCATCTTCCGTTCGCCTTCTTATGTTATTATCTCCAATTTTAGAACGTTTGTAACGGAAAAGTTATCATAACGAAACAGTTTTTTAGATTCATTATTAAAATTCCCTTTTTCCTTATAATGTGGAGAGTGTGGGTGTCCGAGATTAAAGATACAATCATAATGGTTTGTTGTTGTTCCTTATAGTATTTCCTAAGGGCAAGATAGTTTAAATAGTCAGCGATTTAAGCCTAATCAGCGTCTCTTGTTTTGAGCCAAGAGTAGGACTTTTGCTATTCACTCATCATGGTCGCCTGCACAGCCCGTTTTTACAAAGGGGCACATTCACACTCCTAGATAGATAGAACAACTATGATAGAAGAGCAACCATGCCTGGACCCGGACACGAACCCGGGAAGTGCGGATCATGGGGAAGACGCACGACCCCTACGCCAAGACGACAACCTTTAAGGTCGTAAAATATAAATATATTATAGTCTTCTATATTTCAATGAGATGGGAAATTTTGTTCAATCTTTTAGAAACCATAATATATTTAAGTAACATTATTTAAATTTTTGTTGTTTCTAATGGCACTTGCCCTTGGACAATCTAACTGGAACAGTCAGTGATTTAAAGTCGAGGGCGCGTCTCTTGTCTTAAGTAGCGCCATCTAGGATCAAAAGTACGTGTTAGCTATTCACGTATCTCATCCGCTTGCTCAGCCCCTTTTTACATATCAAACAGAAAGAATAGATGAAGAACAACCATGCCCGAACCGGGACTCGCAGGGGAAGACATGCTACCCCTGTCTACGACATCGGAACAGCCAGAGTTAAAATAAATAATCATCTGATATCTATTATTCATTTAAATTTTATAACAGTTTTATCGATAAAATATTTCTAGTTTTCAAAAGTTTTTTATAAACGATTTTAATCTTCAATAAAGTTTAGTTATGTATGAAATATTAAAACAAATGTTTATTTATATTAAGAATAATTTTAAAATTTATTCTTGATATATATATATATATATATA
>JAOUZG010052944.1:309916-331354 GCA_026289955.1 Argiope argentata
ATATACCTAGAATTTAGTTAAATTAAATTAATTTATTGAATCAGCAGCATTCATATAAAACTAATAGGAATTATCTATCCAAAAAATTCTTCCATACTCTCTAATATATTTGTCAAGCCTGAGAATGCCTTACATGGACTCGTTATACCCAAATTAAAACCATGACTTTAGTTCAGTTTTCCTATCGGAACTCATTGCCATAAATGACGCCCTGGGCCTGGCCCTGGACTCTGGTGTCAGTGATGTATGGATCTTGACTGATAGCAGAAGTTCCATTCATTACTTGAGGGATTGGCCATGCATTTATGATAAATTGGGGCAAGATGTTGTTGCCAAATTGGCTACGTTGTCCCAGGTAGGTTCTGTGTGCTTGCAATGGATTCCCTCTCACGTTGGTATCCATGGCAATGATGTCCCAGATGAACTTGCCGTGGAAGGTAGTAAACTCTCTACTCCTCCATCATCTGCTTTAAAAGTCTCAGAGATTCTATGTTTATTGACAAAGTTAAATCCATTTGGAGGATTCCTCCTGAACACGATTGGTACATCGCATAGCAACCTGGTTTATCTTTGCAGAACACTCGCTCAAGACTTGCCTTATCTAGGCTGAGGTCTGGCCACATGAGAAGTCTGGTCTTCGAGCAGGACATTTTCTACTTGCCCTTGCTTGGCTATCGCCTCTCCCTCTTGCATCGGGGCCTCTGAGAGGCAACTGTAGGATAAGACAGTTGCCTCTCAGAGGCTTTTGGTGCGACAGGATCTTTTGGACTTGGTCAAGGGGTCTAAACCAAGGGAATCAGCAACCAAAACAACGTTGTACACAAATTATGAAAGATAAAATTTTGTCTGCAATTAGCCTCATTACAAATGTGTGATATTGGCGAGGATTTCGGCGATTAATCCTTGGCATGAGCTTAATAGTATCCAACAATAGAATTGGCGTTTTAGACATGTTTTTTCACCGATAGAAATAAAACTTAGGCACCAAATTGTACTCATACTTACAAATTCTCTCGCCAAATTTGATATATTTAAGTCAACCCTTTTTTTTTCAATTATAGTATTATTTCTGAAAGTACAGATCGACCGAAATTTACCTAGTTGGAGATGGTTCAAAATTTGTCAGGAGTCTGATCTATAGATATAAAATATTTGTATTTTACTTTATCTATCTGATTCGTTCTGTTTTATAATTATCTTGTTAACTTATATTCGAAGATTTGGAAAAACTGAACAGATTTTAACGAAAATTTCATAAATGCCTACTACTTTGGCCTAAAGATCGTATAACAAATTTCAACTGTCTAACTTAAACATTTTTTTGAGTTATCTTTGTCACAGACAGATAAACGGTCTGAAAACTTATTTTTCTATCTCGGGAAGGTGAAAAACGTGGGAATCTCATTCGAATTATTTGACGATAACTATACTTTCTTTGTACTACCTATACGAGAAAGTAAAAAAAAAACACGTCGAAACTGTTTATTAATAGTTAAAATAATTTTATTTCATTTCCTTGTTTCCTTATATTTTGCCTGTAAGCAAAATCTTACTATTATTTATAACATCAAATTATAATATTTTCATGTTTACCGAAGACACATTTGTGTCCACAGACATATCTTCATTAATCTTATATTAAAGTTAAAGTTATTTGTACGTTTGTGAGACAACTATAAACGACTATTTCGAACTGCTCGTAGGCATTTGAAAAAATTGAATAATCGGAACACCGAAACAGCACATGTGGGATCGAAAATCAAATCTAAAGTGTCAACATTGGTCAAAGTGTAGCTCCACCGATTGGAAACATGTTCCATCATCGGTGGGAGTAGTCAATCTCGGACCTTTAGGTACTTACTAAATTAAATCCCAATGGCTCAATATGGAAATCCCAGTTACCAATAATAATCCATATTAATCAATATGGAAATCCCAATTACCAATAATAATCCATATTAATCAATATGCCAATCCCAATTATTAAAAATAATCCATATTAATCAATATAGAAATACCAATTAGCACCAATTATTACCAATAATAATCCTTATTAATTAGTATGAAAATTCCAATTACAAATAATAATCCTTGTTAATCAATATGGAAATCCCAATTACCAATAATAATTCATATTAATTAATATGGAAATCCCAATTACCATATCTGAAGCATCTTGTCTTTTTTTTTGAAGTGTCCCTTGAAGGAGCATTTGTGTGATGGGACACTTGATAATAGCAGAGTAGAATTATACATTAAATAGAAATGGCCATTTTGTTACTAAGGGTAAATATTTCTCTTCCAATATTTTAGCGGCCTTCAGAACACATGCCCAATAGAATATCTGCTCTTATAAAAGCCAGAGGAGATTCCATATTTTGAAACTTAGCTCTTGTCTTTCAAAGAGTAATTTTTTTTTTAATTTTGCATAATTATCTAAGGATAGATTCCTTGCCTATACTTCCGAAAATCCACTTTTCCGGAATAACACGTCCCGCATTTTTTTTTCTTTGAAAATAAGCTTTCATCAATTTCCATGATTTTGTTAGGACTCCCGATTTTTATTTTAGGACGCTGAAGTAGAGTATATGTACATTTTTCTCTCATTTAATTGTTCTAATCTATGGTTGCTTAATCAGCCATATCCAACTGCTGTTTTTCCTATTCTTTGGAAGTCACTTCTTTGCTACAACTGTAAATAAATCGAAGGACGGTGACAAAAGGAAGTCTTGAATCTTGAAACTAGGTGTCTTTCCGTATCCCTATACTTTTTTCACAACCACTAACAGTATATCGCCATTGTTTGTCCATTTTCAAGCAAAAACACATCTCATGTCCATACGTCTTTTTTGATGATACTCACGTCTTTTTTGATGAAATAATTTCATAATTTTGGAAATTCGTCATTGTATTTTTTACGTAGGCAGGCAAATCCCAAATTTTAATCATTTTGTTTGTCATTTTTATAATTTATGTAATTAAAAAATCAAAACAAAAAAGCGTTTAATCATCTTTAGCAAATTTAGGAAAATGGCGGACGGCAGTCAAGATTTGAGCGATTTTTAAAATAATAGCTGTGTTTTTTTCCCATGATATGCGATTTGGCAGCTCATTGGCGACGACTTCGAATTTGACGATAAATATGGAAGGTCTAATAAGTAAGTACTGTGTCGCTAGCCTTATAAGCCAGATAACATCTACGATACTGAAGTCGACTTTTGGTGTAGTGGCTATATTACTTGGCTACTTGTAAGCGTCGCAGCGTTGCAGGTTCGTATCGCGACTTTCACTCGCGGCAGTACCATAAATAGTGTTTATATTCACTTTATCCTTATTTCATTATTCATTAAAGAGATTTATAATTTTTATTTTTAGATATAATTGGTCCTATTTCAAATCATTTAATAATTTGTATTTTTGAACAGCTGACAAGCATACATCTAGCTTCATATTTGATGACGATTTTCTAACTCAGTTCCTGAGAGTAAAGAAATACAACATTGCCAAAGCTTTTTCCCAAGTAAAGGCGTATATCACTCTGAGGAAAAAGAATCCACAAATGTTTATGAACCTCAGCTACGAATGGGTCGTGAAGACTTTGTACGATCGATCGCTCACCATCTTGCCTTACAGATGCCAAGATGGTTGTACAGTAATTCTTGTTGAACTTGGTAAGCATTTTTTCTCCTTGTTTCATTTGAACTACTGTGAAACAAATTGTTTTATTCATTAAAATAAAATTGAAATTCCAAATTGTTTATCCGTTCAAATTTAAAATTTATACAATCATTGGCCAATGAATTAGAAACCCAAGATCAATATTTTATTGTACCACCTTTTGCACAGATAACTGCTCAGATTCGTTTGGGCATTGACTCTACAAGATTCTGGTGTGTATTTACACACAGAGAATACTATGCATTGGCTATGCAGCTTTTTAGATCTTTTAAATTAGATGACAGATGCGAGTGCTGTCGGGTATGTCTTTCAATCATATCCCGCACATTTTCTTTGGGGATAAGATCCAGGGTATGCTGCGGCCAGGGAATGGCGTTGGAAGTTAGACTAATGTTCATCGAACCAATTTTGAATATTTCACGATGTATAGTTGTATTATCGTCCATGAAGTATACGTCGCCACCAGGACAAAAATGCAACATCGCAGGGTGCGCTGGATCTGCCAGTATATCTAAATATCGCATGGCTGTTTGTTTACCTTGAGGAATACCTGGACATCACTTCTATGCCATCAGAACATGCTCCATTATCATGATACTCCCTCCAGACCCTTGCGCAGTGTGAGTAGGGTAATATGGCTTCATGGCTTCTTGGAGTTCTCACCAAAATCGTCGTCTTCCATCCGTGCAAAATAAGGTGTAGCGTGATTCATACGACCCCATTATCCGTTTCCAATCCTTAGATGCCCAGTGTCTTCTTTCCCGGCATGAGTGATTTTCTCACAGGCGCTTGACTACACATTTCTATCCTCTGCAATTGCAAGGTCGGAGCTGAAATCTGTCGGGAAGAGCCTTGGTTGACGATTTGTCTCGTTTGAATTACCCTGTAGAGTCCCTGTTCTGCCATGCAATTCGTCGGAGACGCCACCGATAACGCTCTTCCAAAACTGTGCTCGAACTGCATTTACGTCTTCTAGAGAAGAACTGTGGGTTCTGATCCCAACTTTTGAAAACCTTTGATATGGTTGCTTTTGAAAACCCAGGAATATTTATCGTCTTCGAAATAGCGTAACCTGCTCAGCAGGCATCAACAATAGGCCCTTTTTACAAATGGTGAAGATCTGTCGTTTTCACCATTTTACTTCATTCTTCGCGAAAAGGGCTCTTATATCTTTCTTATACTAGCATTCTAACCCGCGTCATAACAAAAAATTTGCATACTTAATCCCTAGCAAGCATTCAAAGGCAAATCTCAAAGGTTTCTAATTCATTGATCAATGAGTGTATATTTATAAAAAATAAATTATATTTATAATTTATATATTTTATATTCATATAAAATTTTTATTATATGTATAATATTTTTTTAATTTATAATTTATATATTTAAAAATACATATATGATATAAAATTTATATAATTATAAAAAATTTCTTTTATATTTTCTAATAAATGTGCCGTACCAGAAGACGCTTTGCATTGTATTCGCATGCAATAATTAGGTAATATAATTTTTTGGCATGAACTTAGATTTTTTATTGCATTTACAGCGTAATCCTTGGCGATTAATCTCTAGCAGGCAGTTAATATTATAAGAAATTCGAAGTTTTACTTTAGACATGTTTCTATCAATTATTTGAAAAAAAAAATTGGACCCAATATTATACTTATAGACAGAGAATGTCATCCAAATTTGATATTCTTTAACTCATTGGTTTTTTGAAGTATCAAGTTTTCCTGTTCATGAAAGTACAAATCAAAAGGCAATTAACCATTTGCTGGATTTGTGTCAAACTTTGACAGCCGTCTACATTATGGATATTACATCTGTTTACATGCTCTTATCTATCTTGCTGTCTTTGTTTTGAAGTTGTGGTGTTAACATATATTAGAAAATTTGGATAGACGGACTTCTACAAACATGTAACACATTTAGGAACCCTTCTTTAAGATTTTAATTCTATGTTCATATAAGAGAATTTGAACGCATCAATTGAAGAAAGCAATACATTTGATTGAAGAGTTTTAGTACGTGAGTGTTGCTCCAACAATTTATGTCTGTGAATATGGTCGGAGGATAGTTATTTTTAAAATAGACATAATACGAATTTATCATTTGTATTTAGAATTTGAGATTAGAAATTATTACACTTGAGTGCGTGCCTTACTCAGAATAACACAAAAGTATGCTTCGCCTTGCCATAAGGCATTCGAATAAATATGAATAACAGCCTGTTTGGTAGAGCGTTGAACTTGTGCTCCTTAGGTTACGAGTTCAAAACTCACCGTCCAAAAGATTCCCAGAGTGTGTGGCGGCTATCGCTTGTTAAATCTGTTCGTAATCTAAAGAGACAGGACATTAGAATTTGAAAATCTTAGTTGACGAATTGACCAAGCCACTTGAAAGAAAAACTGATAGTTGGTGTATGCTAAAGTTTCAAATTTTGGGTATTTACTTATTAGATTGTCTTCACCAACGGTTTAGTAACTCAATGACGACGAATTTAAATCTGGCGATAAAGATCAACGGAATACACTTTTGTCGGATTGCCATAGTTAGCAGTTTAGCAACTCATTAGCAACGGCTTCAAATTTGGCGATAAAGTACGCGCAATACGTAAGTACCCAAATTTGAACTCTAAATTCTTTCCATAAAAAACTTACAGATTAATAAAGAATTTCAAATAGATATTAAAGTCACCTCACATTATTAGCAGTGACATTGTTCCAAAATAGGTCTTTCTTGGTCCTCCTATAGAACAAATATCTAAAACTTACATAGAAAATTAAACATGTTCGTAAGTAATTAGGGATAGTAAATTCAATTTGCTCTCCGCACTTTAATTTTTCATGTTTCATTGGATTTTAAGAGAAAAAAAATATAAACAGCCTTCACAGTTTAGTTATTTATACCTTATCAAACTTTTCACAGCTTTAAATGGCATTTTCAAATTCTTTTCCAGATAATTGGTTTCCTGAAACATTTCCCATCGAACAGGTTAAAAAAGCATTTGTGATTTACCTCCTTCAGTCCCTTCGAGAGCCCATGTCACAGGTCAATGGCATCAAGGCCATCATCGATGTAAAAAGTAATCCTATCCGACATGTGAGATACTGTACCCCAAGCAACTTGCATCTCATCTACTATGGCATCCAGGTAATTACTTTGAGATTTTTTTCCCCGATATTTTACAAATTAATTTTTTTATTAATATTCTCTACTTGAGGCTTCATAGGCTAGTCATTAGTTAAAATATTTGCTTTGGAAAATTACATAAACTGTTAAACAGCATTAAAATTTGGCATAAAAGTTCAATTTTGGTGTAAAAATGAATTCAAATGTCAGCCATATATTTTATCGTTGATTTAAAGACATCAATTTATATATTCGCCGGGATTACATGCTGGCCCAGAGGTAGTGCGCCTTTCTTGTAATCTTGGCGTCCCTTGTTTAAGTCACGATTAGGGCTTGGTTGTTCTTCCATTTATTCAGCGATGATTTGGAAAACGTTGACATTTTATACATCGCTAAAAGTTTTGATCTTTAATCTATCAGTGATGATTTTAGTTTAGTTTAGTAATATTAATATCCCGTCATAATGCAACAATGGGATGGACCTCGTAATTTTAAACAGCGATCAGACGAAGAGGATGGCACCTCAAATGGCTCCCACTCTCTTAACTTTCATACCACACACACGAAAAGCTTGGATGGATTTAACGTGCAACAGACGAGGTGAAATCGGGTCTTGAACCTGAAACCCTCCGATTCACGAGCCGAGACCTTATCACCCTGCCACCACGGCCTATCACTGATGAATTGTGAAAACTTTGAATCTTCATCTGTTCAGTGACGACTGTGAAAATTTTGACCTTTCATCTATTCGGTGAAGATCGCAAAAACGTTGAACTTTCTTTTATTCAGCGGTGATTTTGAAAACGTTGAACTTTTATATATCGTTAATGAATTAGGAAAATTTTTATCTATAATATATCAATGAAGAAGTGCAAAAACTTGGACCGTTATTTTATTATTGATGAATTGTGAAAATTTTGAATCTTCATCTGTTCAGTGACGACTGTGAAAATTTTGACCTTTCATTCATTCGGTGAAGATCGTGAAAACTTTGAACTTTCATTTATTCAGCGATGCTTTTGAAAACGTTGGACTTTCATATATCGTTAATGAATTATGAAAGCATTGACCTATGATCTATCAGTGATGAAGTGTAAAAACTTTGAACTTTCTTTTATCGGTAATGAATCGTAAGCGTAACTCTCTTTTTTTTTTTGTCATTCATTAGAAATAAATGTTTCTAATTTGTTACGATCATTTAAACAATTGCAAATTGCAGTGTTAATTAAAAAAAATGTTCTTTAAATTATGCTAATTTCTGATTCAATGATCTTTACAGGAAGTTTGTCCCAGCAGGTATAAGGAAGTTCATATAGTGAATGATTCATTAGCATTTAAAGCTGCGTGGTTTATTATTAAGCCATTTCTATCAGAAAAGATAAGAAAAAGGGTGAGTACTTTACTATGTTTATTGCTTTTAATATCTCAAAATGCAATACAGTATAATTACTCATAAACCATAGGCTACAAATTCAGTATTTTTTAAAAACTTTTTTAATTCAATTTCAATTAGCAATCCCTTATAAAAAATAATTTTACTTATTTTTGGAATCGTTATACAACCGTGTATAAATCTAATTAATCCTAATAATAATCTAATTAATATAAATATAATAAATTAATTTAGTATGTTATTTTAACCGATCTGCATTATTTTGTAACTGTACAAGATAAATTTTGAGATGTAATCCCCCATTTAAAACCTTTTGATCATTTGATTGTAAAATAGTTTCATAAATAGGGGTTTATTGATTTTTATAGTAATTGTGGGAAACAGTCTGGAATTATTTTCCCTTCATCAGTCTTCATCATGTCCTAGAATTGGCGAAAAAATTAAAGATGGGTGGTGAGAAAAGGTAACTTTTCTCGCCAAACATTTGCGTTTCATATTTTTTTCGTAGCGCTCACTGTAACGCGACGAAAATTTAGCATATTAATTAAACAAAAATGTGTTTTCAACTTAATTATTACCATCTTGATATGCACAATGTTGAAAATAAATTCTTTTTTTTAAAATCAAGTCAGAACATTATATTGTTTTGGGAATGAAGTTTTCTGGCGTCAACGAAAATCCGTAGGCGAAAATAAAAATTTTATTGTTTGCACAAGCATCTAAAAAAATCAGCTTTTGATAACGCGTTGCCATTCCATTTACAAAAGCTCTGATATAAAAAAAATAAGTTCATGACTACAACAAATAAAAGCAAGGAAAAATGTCCTTTTGAGCCCGTGATTATACGAAATAAAATACTTAGGAAATGGGATATTTTTTAAAAACAATCAATGCGAGACAAAGTTTTTTGGATCGTTTGCAATACTAAAGGGACTCATTCCATGCAACAATAAAAATGAATAAAAACATAATTTAACTTGCACGAGCTCGTGGTGCTTGGCCGTTCAAGAAATAATGTTCTGGCATGATACATTGAAATATGCATAGAAGATTTCATTTAAATCTTTTCTTTTGTAATTTTTTTTATTGTTCAATTCTTAAATGGGGTCATTCCGACTGATGTCTCACGTAGAAAATTGAAAACAAAGCCGATGGAACATCTGTTTGTTTATTTTCCGATAAGTGAAAGCAAAAAAATTCTTATATTCAAGTTACATCATTTCAAATTGAGATAACTGTTTTATACAACGTGTGACTTGCAACGAATAAAGAATATTCCAGATAAAATTCGAAAAATGAAAACAAAGAATAACGAACTTTCGCAGATACGAATCGAGAGTACGCTACTATACTGATATTAAGTTGAACACTTTTATAAACTAATACAATGGCCAATACCATATAGTATCGTGAGTTATTGAGGAAAAAAAAACCCTATAAGGATGGTCTCCCTCAAACTTTCTCCTAATAAACTTATGCCAAAGAACGTCTTGCATAGCATTGGCATACAATAGTTACGTAATATTAACTTTTGGTGTGAATTTAGCATTTTTTCTGAAAATATCGTGTCAGCTTTGGTGTGTTTTTTGGCGATTAGTACCTGCAATATAGTTAATATTACGCCAATAAAGCGAATTTGTGCTTCATTTACTTTTTTGAACCAATTGAAACAAAGATTTGACACAAAATTGCATTTGTCATAACAAAATACAGTGCCAAACTATGTTATATGTGAGTCATTGGATTTTTAAATTATCTTATTTGTATGTTTCTGAAAGCACAGACCGACAGACAGTTAAACCGTAATTGTATTTGGCTCAAACTTTGGCACGTGTCTATTCTGTATACAGATGCTAAATCTGTATACAGAATTTTATGTGTCTAACTCTCGCTGTTTTCTATGATCGTATTTACTTACATTCGAACAGCCAGACAGACGAACTATCTATATACAGATTTCATTCAAAATTTAATAGAAATCGGTACATTTGATGTAAAGAACATATAAGAATTCCAATCATCTGGCACACAACGTTTTGCTATAATATTTATCAGAGACAGATTGACGGAAGTTCCACAAATATGTGTTTTTGGAACTCAGGAAGGTCTAATACGTGAATATTCGTCAAGAGTTCACGGACTAGATGGATATTAGTGGAGATTCAAATTCTATATAATTGGAGATAGGCATACAGTTCGAATTTTAAACACATTTTTAAATAACATGATGATTAATGTTATAAATTAACATGATTTTTTTTCAAAAAATTTTGATGGTTGAGTAAATAAATATCCTTCTAAAAATTTAGAAAACTATTTTTTCTACCTATCAAATAATATAGGTCCTATATAAATAATACCTATATCAAATAATATAGGTCATATTTTATGAGTCATTAGTAAAATATATTACATTTTTATTCATAAATCAGTTGCACATTATTTTTCATAAATACAAATTTTAGCTTTATTAATGCGAGAGGTCCCAAATACTCGCTTACAGAAATTACGATGGGAGCCCTAAACACTTGGATAACTCTTTCTGCCCCAAATTTTTTTCCATCTTTCGTTGTTATCAATTGGACACCACAGCCACCTGCTTTGTTCGTTAGATCCACTCCACTAGATGGGTTTGAAGGACAGAAAAGTATTCTCAACATTTTCAAAAGACGACCAAACGTACATTTGTTTCAGGGTCATCAGTTAACAGGGGGTTAGCTTTTGTATATTAAACCCTTAAGAACAAGGCTGTCATTTCGGTTTTTGAAGTGGTAAGGAATTTTTCTTATCTTTGAAACATAAATCAGTTACTCATTTATCTTGAGATATTTGCTTGATCTTAAAAAAAAGAGGGTTAAAAAAATTGTTTTCTCTTTGGCAAAAATTGCAATAGGGTCAATTATTCTAGCGTTCCGAGCAATTAAGGTAGTACCAGAAACATTGGAGAATTGTGTATCATTAAAGATGACTTCTTTAATAGAAACCAATGTAATACAGTTCTATTAGCATTATATAATATATTTTTAAGTAGTTATATAGATATGAATTAATAAAAAACTTACTAATCCGACCGGCCATGAGGCACACAAAAAATAAAGACTTGTTAACTGGCCCACAGCAACAGTAATATTGGCAAGAACTGAGGTAGAGTCCTGAAGACTATCATCGGCCACAGTATAACCCTTCTCGCGAGAAAGGTTATACTGTGGGAAGTAGCTAATCCTCACTTTTCTGTACTCACTAGAGTGGCTAGGACTAATCCCTGAAATCGAAGTTTCTCGTTTTCAGGTTATAAAAAATGAGCAATTTAATTAATTGCTCTATTACAAGAGCAATTTGAGAGATAAATAAGAAAATTCAATTTAATTCAGTACAATACAAGAGCAATTTGTGTTCAAAAATTAGAACACAAATTTCCAATTTTTGTGAGATAAATAAGAAAATTCATTATGCAGTTCTGACATCTAAATAATATTTTTTACGAATTTTCACTTTTATATGCATAGATAAATATTAACGAAAAGAAAGTGAGGAAACCAAACAATAATTACCCCTAGTTATTTATTTATTTCTTGTTTCCGTTTTTAGGTAAATTTCCACAAGAGTTCAGAAACTTTACTTAACTTCTTCCCGAAGGCAATTCTACCGAAGCATTTTGGAGGTGACCTTGAAAACTACCAAGTATGGGATTGGTTGAAGAGAATGACGACGCCAGAGAAAATTGCAACCATTGGCGGAATAAAAAATTGGCCGTCTCAAGACGACAGACGTCGATCAACATGAAGAATGATAATATGAGGCCTATCATCCATCTTCTTTTCACTTTTGTGTATTTTAAGCAATTCACGATAATATTTTAAAGTCTTATTATTCAGTATGCGGTAAATTTATGTTCTCGAAAAGACAGTTCTAAACGAGTTTTGTTAAGAACATTAATGTTACTTTGTTTCAACTCGAGAACATTACCAGATGTTCTCAAAAAGTAAGCTGTTTCAAAGCCTTTTATTAACGAACATAATAATGGTTATCGGAAGAATTGACAAGTTAGCAATCATAAGTACTTTTTATCCTCAGTAAGGAACTAAAATAAATAAATAAACGTTTAATTATTTGAAGACCACTTTATTAATTTGATAATTAATCGATAATTTAATGGTTTTAAATAGTTCTAAATACTATTTTTTATTAAATCTTTTTATCATAAATAAGAAATGAAAAGAAAGATGGTAGACTCTGGTGAGCCTCAGAGATGAAATGGAACCAAAGAATTCGGAAATCTAAAAACATTCTTTTTTCATTTTGGAATTCCTTGGTTTGGAGAACTTTTTATGTAGATTCATTCTTATGTGATATTCACTGAAATGTTTAGATGTTTGTGTAAATAAGCGTAAGATAAATGTTGAGGAAATGATTATGTGATGTTTATGTCTTTCACAGTTATTAGTATTTTGCCATGACATTTATTCTTTAGCTGCCATGTTAGGTTTAGAATGACAATTTCGTTCAATATGTATAAGTTTCTAGTATAAAGGACTTCATCATGTCTTTGTCTTTTATTTATTGCTTATCGTTTGTACATTTATTTTTATTTGGTATTATCTGAAATATTTAAGCGTTTATATAAATGGAAATTTAAAATTTAATTATGTTATATATTTTTTTGCCGGGCTGAAAATATTGAACTTATTATCATATACTTTTTTCAGATATGCAATTCAGAATTCCTGATTTTCCCAACACCTGATTGACATAAATTTACCAATTTGTATAAACGAATAAAATAAACGAAAAAAACCCAACAAATATAAACGAAAAAAACGACAAATTTACCAGTTTGTCTAAATTTAGAACTAATAGAACTTTATATAATTATGACGACATTTCTCTTTATAAGCGAAGTGTTATTAAAATTATAAAAAGTAATTTATAAATAATTTATGATAACACTTCTCTCAATAACAGATACTCATTCTCTAAATAAAATTTTAAATGCTGCTCTAAAAAATACAATACCAAACAGATGATTGAAAAAAAATGGTGGTACAAATATTGACCCCAACTTGAAAAGTTTTATAAAGTGAATTTTGCATCAGACACTTGTTTCTGTACGTCTTGTTTATCTTATAATTGAAAACTTGTTTTGTGTGTAATATACGTATTTAAAATTTATAAAACCATACATTCGAAAATAAATCCTATCTGGGTTTAATTTTGAAACTTTTTTCTATTCAAATCTATATTTATCTTATTGATATTCAAAGCTGTACAGACAAAAGATACTTTTACTTTCAAATGCAAAGAATTCGGCTAAACAATCTATCAGAATTTAAAAACCAAGAAGAATCTTGCCACCTATGAAAATCAGGGAGGAAATTTTGCAATGTCCTGATATATTTTAACAATATTTTAAAATATTATTATCATGTGAGAACATGCTGTTTTGGTTAGGAGGTTTTGATACCTTCAAAATTTAAGGGCAAAATTATTTAACCTGTTTTTACCAGGATTGCATTATTATTACGTATGCTTTTTTTGAAAGCAGGTGCATTTTCAAAAGGCTTACGTAGAACTATGACATTATAACTTGAGATGAGAACTTGAAATTTATCATCGAAAATGCCGCAATAAAGGAACCTGGAATGAATTTGTAATTATTTGGTTCTCATTAAAGTGAATCTTTACATATTTTCAGAAACTTCTAAACTCTATCCAAAAAGGAATTAAGATGATATGATTAAAAACGATTTGATATTGAAAAGCTATATCGTTAGGAAAGACAACATAATTTTTACAAGATTGAAGGAAATTGCGCCATAAAATATGTTTCACTGAGTTTGGAAGATTGAAAAAAATATTCGATATAAATAATGGTCGAGGAAATCTCCAATAAACATTACAAGGAATAATATATATTATTTTTCTTTCTTTAAAGATTATAGGTTTAGGAAAGTATATACATTCCAAACAGACATTAAATTCAATGTGAAACATGATTAAATATAATTGAAATCTTTATCTTAGCATTGATAATCCTCTTGTTAAATGTATTTCCTCTTTCTTCTTAAGCATTGCTCAAGACGATTTATGGATGTTGAGGTTGTGGATTGATCATGCACCTGAAGAAGTTTTTGAATGATTGATACATTACGGACAGACATATTAGGTAGCATATGAAATAAAAGTGACATTTGTTGGGAGGAAAAAAATTCGTTTTATTGAGCATCTTGATACAAAAGGAAAAAATACACAATTTATGCACATGAGAAAAAAAATGGTTAATTAAAAGAAAGTCGGGTTGACCCGGAGAGAACATCACTCCCTTTTCGCCAAGGAGATTTAGCGCCAAATATGGCAACCCGATATTGTCGTTGGAGAATATCTTTTTACGGTAGACAAGACGCAAGAGCTCAGTATGTTGGCGATTTTAAAAAGGGCACCAAGGGGGAGATGGTCAATCCGGTGGCACCGAAAATCGTGCGGTATGTTTTTCTCAGACGAATAGCCCCAGACGGTTGTTGTTTTCCCAGACGGATGTTGAACACCTTTGAGGCACTGAGTCAATGCGGTTATTAATGAGTGGATGGGTATTCTGTCCTACTCTTCCAGAAGAGAGCTTTCTGGTTTCTGGAGAATTTGTGGGATAGTAGACGTCCAGTAACACTTCTACATAGAATGTCTCAAACATGCTAGATTGGATGCATGTTCGGACAAGACGCTCTCCAAATCATTCGTATGATTACTTTTTTCAAAAGGGAATCATTCACCAAGTTAGCACGATGTGGCCTGCAACTGTCTTTCATTAACGTGAAGTCATCTCCAATTGTTACAGTGTAATGAACTTCAATATGTCTCAGTGTCTCATTCCTATATCATCGACCAATCAGAGCTCCATTTCGAATGAAATGGCGATCAGTGTACCTATCAACAGTGATGCCAGTATATACCATCATTTCTCCACCTATAAGACCTTTTACTTTCATGTCGAAGGCAGGATTGTTTCTAGTGCTGCTTTTCATCTAGATGAAAATACGTCTGTATGTCGTGATAGGAACCTGTGACTCTAGGGTCAATAGCCGAATAACATAACTACTATACCAAAAAGTCGACTTCAATCTCGTAGATTCTATATGGCTTATAAAGCTAGCGCCACAGTATTCCCCCACCAGTGAGTCGGCGGAGATATGAAGGATTTTAATAGTGTCAAGCGTTATGGTGTTAGTGCGAGTTCGTTGATGCGTGAGCGACGGCTTTGTTTGCTAGCAGATGGCGCCACTACAGATCAGGGTCACCAATGACGCAAGGGCAGGTCGTGATACGAACCTGCGACGCTAGAGTCTTTAGCCGAGTAACATAACCACTATATCAGAAAGTCGACTTCGGTATCGTAGATGTTATCTGGCTTATTAGGCGAGCGCCACACGTCCATTATCGGGATGAACAGAAAAACGGGACTAGTTAGAAAAAAGAATGCTTCTCCTTTCATTTTTCCTCCAGTACACATGCTATGTTGTCCATTCCCTGTGGGTGGAACGGTGACTTGCTGTTAATGTGACATATGATCTCATTGATTGGAGAGCATACAGATCTGCAGGATAAAGGGGATTTCGGGCAGTTTGTACTGAAATTGTGGTGCCAATTGTGACAAAAGTATTGTTGAAGAGGATTTGCATTCATATTTCGGTGTCTCCGAGCCATTATAATATATAATAATCTTCACTGTCATCTACGCCTTGGCTCTGATCTTCAGCCTGCATATCCAATCTCCAAAAAAAGTGGTTTAAGTTCCTGAAAACCACACTTTGTGAAACTCCAATGTATTCTACTACTTCTGCTTGCATCCCCCACTCCTCTAACAGACCAACAACTCTTCAAGATTCTGATTTAGTTGAATGGCTTCAATGAGGCATCGCAATTGTCGAAACAATGCGCTTCCTGAATATAGATCGTTCTTTTACGCTTTGTCTTATTTTAAATTGAAAGCCAAAGTAAATTTGCTGCCACTAAAGCATCCTCTTTGACTTAAAACTCAAATTTACATATTAGAAAGTTAAAAAAAAAGAAAATTTGCATTTTCTGATTCTCTTCTTTCATTTTATGCGAAAAATTGCATATACCGTTAATTTATACAAGACTTACATTGTCCTTTAACTGTTTCGAGTAGTATATTTTACAATGGTACTTATAATCTTACCTTAAAGGAAGTAAATGTGTTTTTATTTATTAGCAATTTTTACTTCATTTAAATTCTGTTAACGAATACAAAAGGAGGGAAGTTAAAAAATTAATCTGTTTAAATAAAAGGATATTTCTGTAGATATATCTGTAGAAGGATATTAAAAAAAATATTCTGATTAAATAAAAATAATTTTGAAATTTATTGGGTTTATTTGAACACACACACACACACACACACACACACACACACACACACACACACACGCACACACACACACACACACACACACACACACACACACACACACTAACAAACAAATTGAATTTTCTAAGAGTATTCTAAAGATATTTTGAAAGATATTCTTTAAAAGAAAAGTAAAAATATAACCGAAATATATGATATTGTAAGGCTCATAAAAAAGTAAGTTCCATTTGGAATTAATTTAAAGATTGGTTGACAATTCATGATCAACCAATTTTGAAGCAATTCCACGGCGATTGCACACATTCTTTGAGCTCTTATAAGAATTTGATATCTTATAAGAATTTAAATTTATCCAAATAAAAACATTTTCGTATTCTCGAATATTTTTTTTTGGTTCGCTAAATTAAACCATGAAGCTATTATTGAATTTTAATATTATCGTATTTCAAAAAAATATTCTTGACTTTGTAAAAAATTGAAATTATTTTTAAAATTTCAGAACATTTATAGCTACCTTATTTTACTCATTGTTATTTGAATAATATATGTTGAATCAGGAAGAATATCATTCTTTACTACGTTTTTTTAAAATAAAAAAAATCATTATTTCTCAATAATTTCTGATTATATGATAGTAGACGATAATATTTTTTACATTATTTAAAATTTAAAAAAAGATTTAATGCCAAAATCTATAATATCAGGGTTTCTTTATATAATGATAATTTAAAAAATATTTTTCAATATTTTAAAGTAAA
Organism: Argiope argentata; assembly: GCA_026289955.1. NCBI lineage: Eukaryota > Metazoa > Arthropoda > Arachnida > Araneae > Araneidae > Argiope > Argiope argentata. The sequence continues at coordinate 327,261 of JAOUZG010052944.1, forward strand.
TATTTTAATTGTGTTAATTACCAAATTTGTACAGAAATCTTTTACAACATAATTAAATACATTTCTCTACTAGAACGTTATCAGTGCTTTATAATGAATAAAAATTTTTAAAAATAAACTAAAGATATACCAAACAGTATAATAACATGATCATAAATTTATTTTATATTTTAACAATATATATTTTTTAATTATCAAATTTTTTAAGTGCATATCTATACATAGACAATAAACTATGACATAGATTTAAGCTAAACTATTAAAAATTTATAGAAAAATTTGAATTTTTTAAAAAAAATCCTAAAATATTCGAAGAAAAAAAGGTTTTAAGAATAATAAATGACTGAATTAAGAGAAAACAAATTTAGATACCTCAGAATATAGATTGGCAAAATTACCAATTGCAGTTAGAGAAAAAAAAGAAAAGAATTTTGAATTTACTAAATAACGCTAATAAAATATTAAAAGCAAGATTTTTTTTAAAAATTCATTTCAAATTTCTTGCACTTTAATTTTATATTTAATATTGTAATTATAAAAGATCTTGAAATCGTTTCACAAATTTACTACTAGATGGCGCCATGATATGCAATCACAATTTAGTTTCGATGGCCAATCAGAAGTAAATTAATTTCCGAATCCTCAAAATAATGTATCGTCACCGAAAAAAATAATAATAATTTGTCTATTTTTATAAACAATATTCTAAACTAATCAATTCTATACAGATATCTAATATATTTAAAAGAGCAATTCTTATGTTGATATTTATTTTGTGCATCTAACGATTTGGATTAAATTTTAGATTCATATAAAAGTTTTTAAGTTTGTTTATATAAGTGTCTTTCCTAGAAGAATGAGATTTTATGCACATAATAAAATATTTTTATTACTAAATATTAGAGTTAAAGAAATGGAACCAAAAAACTAAGAAGAATCTAAAGAAACCGAGTTAAGCATCCAAGTTTCAGTAAAAATATAATAATTTTAAAAGAGCAATTCTTGTATACATAAAAATTTAATTGTTTCATAAATCTCGAAAACGACTCTAATCATGTGGGTCAAATTTTATATTTTTATTATGTTATGCATTTTTAAGTTTATCCCTATAGAAATCTTTCCTAAAAAAGAATAATTAAAATGAAATCTGCTGTGCATATTTCAATGTATCATGTCAGAACATCATTTCTTGAACGGCCAAGCACAACGTGCTCGTGCGAGTTAAATTATATTTTGATCCCTTTTAATCGTTTCATTGAATGAGTCACTTTAGTATTGCAAACGATCCCAAAAAACTTTGTCTCGCATTGATTGTTAAAAAAATATCACATTTCCTATTTATTTCATTTCATATAATCTCGTGCTTAAAATGACATTTTTCCAGGTTTTATTTGCCGTACTCATTAAATTATTTTTTAAAATCAGAGATTTTGTAAATGCAATGGCAACGCGTTATTAGAAGCTGATTTTTTGAGCTGCTCGTGCAGATAGTAAAATTTTTATTTTTTGCTTACAGATTTTTGTGGACGCCAAAAATCTTATCAAAAAACAACATAATTTTCTGACATGATAATAAAATAATATTTATATTAAAAATATATTTATAATAAATTTAACGTGTAATCGAAAACATCGTTTACTAAACAGTCACAAAACATTTGTATATTATCTATCTAAAAGCAAATTTTAAGTTTGGTTTGATTTGATTGTTAATATTTCTCTCTAAATTTGAATCCCATATTCTGAGCAATAAAATAGATAGTCTTAATAAAAGCAAGAGGTAACAAAGAATTTTTAGATCGCCATCTTTTTTATTTATGGACTATTTCAACAGCGTTAACAAGACAAAGAAAGATATTTTTGAGATTTTGAGACTGTTGAGACTTTCGTTAAACTAAAAAAATGTAAGAATGTTGCCATTTAATAAAAATTAAACAAAAATGAGTAAAGCAAATGTATAAATATTAGTTTGATTAAGCATTATGATCACACAATTTTCACTATATGTTTTCGTTTTTGATAAATTTGAAAATTAGAAAGTTACTGGGTATTTTGATCGTGCCGTTTTAACAAAATATTTCGGAAACGGAAAAATCTGTGAATATAATGCGTAAATGTGAATGTAACTGGATTCTTTGGCCATACAATTTTACAAAATGAATCTGCTATGAGTTTTTTATTGTTAGAAAATTGAGAGTTTAAAAATGATTGGGTATTTTAATCAAACCATTTTTACCAATTATTTTCTTTTTAAAAAAATTTATAAAATAAATGTGTAAAACTGAAATTAACTGATATTTTAAATATATATTGTTATATAGTGAATTATATGGTTATTTAATTATATATTGAAATATATTATATTTTGATTATATTTTCGAAGATATTTTTAAAAATTTCTTTCCATCTCTAAAAATTTTTGCATTGAGTAGAGAATAACCTGTGTTTAAGAATTTCCCTGCTAAAGACTAACTTGAAACCTTTAATAGATACTTCGTTAATTTCTAAAAGTGGCCTTTGTCCACAAGCAACTTAATATAGTATAAAAATGCAAATATTTATGTAAATTTTGTTGAACTATCAGATGGCAAAACCCCTTGCTTATGTTAAACAGATTTTTTTCATTTAAATTTTATTTAATCATTCGAATGTTGATAGGTTATCGCAAAACTTCGATTGCAATTTAAATAGTTTTTATATGTCATAAATTCCTTGGTTTTAAATTATAAGAAAGGTGATTATCATATAAAAGTTTTCTTTTAAAATCTGAACATGATGATTATCATCAAATATATCCCGGAAAACATATCTTTGAATTTTTTAGACAGTTATTATTTAAAAATTTTATTTTTTTTAAAAAAGATAACCCACTGATAAGTGAAGCCCGTTACAGAATATAACACAGAATCCCCCCCCCCGCCTTCAATGATTTCACATTCGATGAATTATTATTTACCTGGATCAGCGAATATTCATTATTACGAAACAAGAACTCACGCGGAATAATTAGGTTAGACGTCTGTTTTTACATAAATAAGTTTGTTATCGACGTATTTTAAAAAATACAAACCTAATTGATAAAAGGCTAGACAATACTAACTTTTAAAACTTCAATTCAGCGGTTTATATTATCTGAATTGAAAACTATAAAACGATTTAAAAATAAAATTTCGAATTTCATCTGCATACTGGTTTAAAGTAAGTTTATTTTTCTTGATAAAAAAGTTATTCTGCTTTTGCTAGAAATGATTTTGTATTCGGAATTTTAAATTAAAAACATTTAATAAATTTTGCGAAATTCTTTTGTATATTTTGAAATATTGTTTTTGTATTTTTTGATTACCAAAAATAATGTTTTTGCTTATCCCGTATGAAAATTTATCCACCTTAGATAATTTTGCGTAAATATTAGGTATTTTTTTTAAATTTAAATTAAATTCTCTATGCATAATTTGATTTTCATAATTTTTTAAAAAAAGGAATAATTGGCTTAATAAAGTCAATGTCTCATGATATAGTATCATTGCTTACTTAAGTGCTGTGGTAATCCACTTTATTGGAATAAATTACAATTTGATTTCAAATTCATCTGATAAATTGCTTCTATTTTTAACATAATTCTTCCTTAGCTTTCATCAAAGTAAGAAAATCACCGTTAAACATTGGATGAAACAATGAAAATGGTTTGAATGTCATTGGAATAATAGAAATTACTGCATTTATAGCTTATTATGTTTTTAAAAAGTTATTTTCTATTTTTGAAAAAAAATTAAATTGGTATTCATTAAAAAGACAATAAAGTTACTTAAATGATCAAGAAATAAAATTTGTACCATTTAGTTGTTTGAATTTATCATAGAAAAAAACTCAAAATTTGACTTGATTTTTGTTTCGTTAATTTTTGCTTCTAAATTCGACCTTCCAAAGAAGACAAGGTGACCATAGAGAAGTTTTTTCCTGAATGAAAAGTAAAAAGAATTATTGAATATAATATTCAAAAAAGTTTTAATTAAAAAACTGTCACAGCTATTAAAAAGATTATTTGATTTTTTTAATAGCTATCATAATGGTGTCTACGAAGGAAAAAGATATAT